>QAPG01000293.1:0-27967 GCA_004366825.1 Colletotrichum spinosum | reverse complement strand
AAGCTTAATATTAATCAACTCTTTATAATTAATATTAATAGTATTATTTAAATTGGAGTTATTTTTATTCTTAAACTATTTAGTATTAAGGATTATTATCTTATAATAAGTATAAACTTTCTAACTTTTAGTAGTTATTTAATATATTATAAATTCTTCTTAATCTTTGTTTTAGCTGTTAATAGCTTTTTTAGTTATACTTAATACTTTCTTCTATCTATTATATTAATATATCTTTATTAAATATTTCTACTAACTTCTTCTTAATAGTCTCTTTATTTATAGAGAAATATATCTTTTTAGTAATAAAGTAATTTTTAAGTAACTATAATACTCTTCTTTCTATTATACTAAAGTATATTTCTTCTTAGTTTTAAAAGGCTTTTTAATAAGTATCCTATAAGTTTTTAAAATAGAAGTCTTATTCCTTCTATACTTATATGTAGTAGTGGATATATATATTATTAATACTTATATCTTTATTAGAAAGTATAATTTATTCTCCTTACTATTTAAATATAACTTTTTAATATATACTAATTAGTATTCTTATTTTTATTTATTAGAATATTCTATTATACTTATTATTAAAAGCTACTGTATTGTAATAATTTTATGTCTTTCTAGTATTATTAATAAAATTTAGAGAGGAAGATATAATTAAGAATAATAGGTTAGGAGAATATTTATAATTAATATAGTTTTATTATATCTTAATTATAAGTATTTTTCTAAAAGCTATAGTTTTAGAAGTATATATACTTATTAGATAAATTATAACTACTAAGTAGAAGTTTCCTTTTAGTAAAATCCTATATATATCTTCTAATTTAAACTTTTAAAGATTTCTTAAAGTAGAATTAGTCTAATTATTATATCTAATAATATATATAGAAAGTATAGTATAGTTTAATTAGTTAGTAATAGGGTTAAAGTTAGTAGGATTATTAATCTAAACTATCTATCTTTAGCTATATGAATATACTACTAGTAGTAGATAGAAGTAATAGGAGATAAAAAATAAGTACTATAAATAAGTATTATATATGCTTACTAATATATAGAGTAGTACTTTCCCTTAATATCTTATTAAAAATAAGTTTAAAAATAAGAGGATTGTTATGCTTATTAAGTAAATGGTAGTATTTCTTGGTTTGTTTTTTATATTATTATAGTAATTATCTTTTTTTTATATTTTAGGTCTTATTATTAACTAGTTTGAATATCTATTTAGGGTTTTTATATTATTAGTGAGTAATTATCTATTAACTTTTTATATTATTAATAAGTTAGTAAATATTTTAAGAATACTTAGGTATAGAAATAGTAGATAATAGATTTATAATACTTTTAGTTCTAGTGTTTTTTATTATAATATTATAAACTTGCTAGTTCTTTAGGTATTTTTATGGGGTACCTATTGTGGATGTATATTATATACTAATTATAATTACTTATAGAATATTTAAGGAGAAGTATTAAGGTGGTTTTAGTTATTTTATATTATTAGTTTCCTTGTATTAATATTTAGGATTTCCCTATTTAATAAAATAAGGCTTCTTTTTTAATTCCCCTTTTTCTTTTTGCTATAGGATAACTTATTTATTAAAACCTAAATTTTAAGGTTGAATAACTTCTAGTCTTTAGGATATTATTATTTATTAAGACATTCTTATTATAAAATATATTGTAATATTATAGTTACTAAGTTGATTTCTTGTTGTCTTTCTATTTGTTAAATATATATAAGATATCTAGGTATAGTAGTAAGGGATAGTAGTCTATTTATTATAAGTCTTCTTTTCTTATTTATATTAATTTCTAATATATTTATTACTATATTCTTACTTTAGTAAGTTAGTATTAATTTAAGTGATTAGTTTGTTATATAATAGATATAAATAATATTAAATTAATAAGTTATTATAAGTTTGCCTTTCTTCTATAATTTTATTATATAGGCTTCTAGAGGTTATTCTAATGTTTTAATATAATATATAGTTATAATAACTTTAAGTTACCTATTTCTACTATATAGGTTTCTAGAGGTTTCCTTAAGAAGTATTATAATCTTATCTTATTAGATTATTCCTTACTAATCTATAGTTAGGTAGTAGTAAATAATACTAGTAGTAGTAAAATACTACTAATTAGTATTAGTTTATAACTAGTAAATGTTATAATTAATTAATTACATAAATAATATATAACTAGTTATCTCTATTTATAATATCTATATCTAAATTATAGTATGTATATATATATTATACAATATAGGGATAAAATCTATACGATAATCCTTCTATTCTAATTAGCCTAAATAAGTAGGTCGACTACTTAGTCACCTACTACTACAGCTTTAGCTACCTTAATGCTACATTTAACCTAATAATAATATAAAATAGTAATAACTTTATATTTTACTATAGTTTTTTTAGGAGTATTTTTAAAGTTCTAATTATATTAAAAATATATTAATATATAAGAAGATAATATAGTTAATATAATATGGCAAAATAATAATAATAGAAGTTGAAATAGTTACTAAGAAGTACTTAGGATAAGATAGATAGGTAAAAGTAGGCGAAAGTAAATAAATAGATAATCTTAATAAGAAGTTAGAATTAGTAATATCTAAAGCTAACTAGGGTGATTTATAAGAAGTAGTAATAAGAGAAGGTTTAACTATAAGGGAATGTATTACTAGGGGTTTAATACTATATATTATTATAAAATATAAAGCTAAAAGGGTTGAAGAGGTTAAATAAAGTATTTATAATTACTTTAAAGTAAGTTAGTTATCTTAATAGATTACTTCTCTATAGGAGTAGATAATAAAATTAATACTTCTAATAGATATTATATTAAGTTAAATAGTAATATATTAGAAATAGTATAAGTAAAAACCTGAATAGTTTAACTTAAGGAAGATTACTATTTAATAAATAATTATTAGTATATAGTTAATAAGAGTAAAAATAAAGAGATAGTAAACCTAATTAATATACTATTTATAATATTTAGAATAATAAGCTATATATTTAGAAGGATTATAAATTCTAATAAAATAGGAATCCGGTAGGAATTTCTTATATTTAGTATAAATATAAGTAAGTATATTAATAATAAAATAATTAGGAGGAAAGAGAAGTTTAAATAGAAATAAAAAAAAATCTCTAGGAGGGTTAGTAGTTAACAATATTATTATTATAAGAATAATTAATAATTAGTAATAGGATTATAATTATTATTAATAATATTTAAAAAAAGAGTTTTTAAAAAGAAGAGTTTTTTACTTCTATATATATAGGAAGGAAAAAAAACTAATATATATAAGTAGCTTTTAAATAAGAAAGAATAAGAAAGGATAAGTAGCTAGAGAATAATTCTAAAATTTCAAGTATATTTTACAACTTTTATAATAATAAAAAAAAGAGATATTTTATTATAAATAATTACTACTATAATAATGTTAGAAATAAGATATATTATATTATTATTTAGTCTTTAAAAGAATTTAGAAATAGTAGATAATATATTCCTTTTAGGAGTTTTTTAAAAGCTTTTTAGGAGTTTTATAGAGCTTTTCTACTATACTTAGCTTTCTATTATACTTAATTTCCTAAAAAAGTTTTTTCCTTTAAACCCCCTTAGTTTTAATAGCTACTATATAATATTATTACTACTAAAGTAATAATATAATAATATAATAATACTACTAACTAAAGTATTCTTTATATAGTAATTATTACTAAAGAATTATTAGGTGAAATATAGTAAATATTACTACTGTTGAATTAGAGTTGAATTATTAACTAGTTATAGTTGGTCTTAGTATTAACTAACTAATTATAGTTTAGTATAGATCAGCTAATCAGAAGGCTAGAAGCTGGATTCGTTTCCTGTAAAGAAGCTACACGCCTATTGATTGATTCTGATAGACGGCGCTCTGCTTAATGAGTTGAATGCGACCTCCGTCCGTTGGCCGATCGTGACCCGATAATCAGCGGAATTTCGGCGTTTCTTCTCAGTCAAAGTGATTTTGGGGATGTATCAGCCCCAGAGAGCGTCATACAGCTACGCATGGAGTACCGGCGGCCTGGGTCCACGACGACCAGGCTCCGCAGACCTCATCCCCACGGTTCCTCGCGTGGTTGTCCCAGAGGAACGGATTGAGCTAACTGATTGACACCCAAACCCGGAGCTTGCATTCCTTAGCCAACTTAGCCAAGGAGTGAGTAAAACGTAGAACCAAAGCCACGGCATCGCGCGGACCAGACGGAGCAGCAGCCGACCGCTCATCTCGCCAGGCCCCAACTCCGTCGACTGGCCTCCAACGGACCTTTCTCCGTCGTCTTCTCGACGCCGTGTTTGCTCCTCTTGGCGTGTTCGGCATTTCATCTCCTACAATAAGCTTGAAAAAAGCTGCTCGTGGCTATTTGGAGGCTAGACTCTGCCAAGCTTAGCTCTCATCGTCGATTGGCCACCCTCCAAGCCATCACCACCAAGGACCACATGGCGGCTTGCCCCTGACTACTCTGCTTTGGTGCAGCCAGTTGCTGACCTTTCCGCTCTGGACACTCACGCGGGTTCCAAACTCGGTCGAGTTTCCCGAATCGACATTGTTCTGCGAAACCCCTCGTTTTCCAGCTCACGATGGTCCCGTTCAACGCAGAGGCGGTCGCGAACCGGCTCGCCCGAGCGCCATCCCGCCGGTCGACGCCAGAGCCAGCCGGCCGGGAGACTGGATGCAGCCGAGATTGGACCCCTTGGCCTGAAGGCCTTTGAATGGAGTGAGTCAAGGATACGGTCGTGTATCTACTTAAGTTACGGGAATCGACGTGGAAGGATGTCTCTGGTCTCGGCAGTCCCTCATTCTTCGCTTTGCTGGTAAGGCAATTTCACTCGTTCATTTTGCCCAGTCTTTCATTATGAGAAATCTCATTTCATCAGGTTCCCTTGGGGCAGCCATCACACTCTTTCTCTTCACACAAGTGACAGTTGCAGTCCCCTTCAACGGACAGACTCGGGCAGTGTCGAAGCCGGCCGTTAGCGGTTATACATACCAAGGCTGGTGCGTTGGTCTCATACACCGTACACGGAGCCACTGATGATTGCTAACAATGGCCAGCTACGTCGAACCATCAAACGGTCGCGCTCTCGACATCGTCCATGCCGATGACCAGATGACGCTCGAGCTATGCGCGAGCATCTGCTCGCTGGCCGACAAGGCCTACTTTGGTGTCGAGTACGGCCGAGAGTGCTGGTAAGACCACCTCCTCCCCGTCCACACAGCCAGGGCTGACAGCAAGTAGGTGCGGCAACAAGTTGGCCGCCGGAGCTCTGCCCGCAGCCGCCGAGTCCGAGTGCGGCTTCAGCTGTCCCGGCAACTCTGACGAAACATGCGGAGCCGGCTGGAGGCTCAGCGTCTACAAGGACGAGAGCATGCCCGCCGCACAAAGACCTGCGGCCAAACTGCAAGTCGGGAACTATGTGTCTCTGGGATGCTACGGCGATCTCGTCCAGAACCAGCGGGCTCTGTCGAGGTGGACGGCCGACGATGCCCTGACTCCGGAAAAGTGCGCAGCCTTTTGTGGCGGCAGCACGTACATGGGCCTCGAATACGGTACGACGGTCTCCAGTCGTCACACGTCCTCCTCTCAGCTGACATGTATCTAGGCAAGGAGTGTTGGTGTGGCAACACGCTCGGCGCACTCAGCAAAGCCGTCGCGAGCCAGGAGGATTGCAACATGCCCTGCGCGGGAACCCCGACCAACTTCTGCGGCGGTCCGGCGCGGCTGAACCTGTACAGCTTGACCCCATCCATCTCCGCCTCGTTCTCCACCTCCGCCTCCGCCTCCGCCTCCGGGACCAGCTCCGCTCCGGCGACGGCAGCGAGTGCGGCGGCAAACCGCGTGGGCGACTTCGCGCACCAGGGCTGCTGGACCGACGACCGCGTTGCCAACGGCAGGACTCTGCCGGACCTGCTCGCGTCCGACGGCATGACCGTCGAGAAGTGCGCGGCCTGGGCCGTTTCCAAGGGATACGCGTACTTTGGACTGGAGTACGCGCGGGAATGCTGGGGTGGGAATGCCCTCAACGCCGCGTCCGTTTCCGCGGACTCGGCCGGGTGTAACATGCGATGCAGGGGAGACGGCAGCGAGTCGTGTGGAGGTCCTGATCGGTTGGATCTTTACAGCTACAGCCCTGTCCCGTCGGCGGCGTCTTCTGTGGTGTCGTCGACTGCTTCGAGTGCGGCATCGTCTGCGGCATCGTCTGGGGGTTCCGTCTCCTCGACGTCTTCGGACTCTGTGTCTTTTACCATGTCGGATCAGTCATCGTCGACACTTTCCAGCGCTGGCTCTTCGACTTCCTCCGACCTGCTGTCGTCAGCCTCTTCGGCCAGCTCCTCGGTCTCGTCCGATTCCTTTTCGTCAACCTCGTCCGAGTCCATCTCGTCAGACTCGTCCGGCGCCAGCTCGACGCCATCCATCGCCGACTCCCCTCCTGGCGACGACCCGCTGCCGCAGGCCTCAAAGGCCCAGCTGACCGCAGCCAGCCTCGGCCAGAACGCGCTGCGCGAAGAGGAAGACGGCAAGACTGTCATGTAAGCCACGCCATCTGACTCTGGCCCGCCCGTGCTGACTTTCCAGTGCCCTGACACCGCCCGTCAACGGAGAGGCCTCCGTCAGCGTGCCGCCGACGATGCCGGCAGACACGGAGCCGGCAGACTCTGTCGTTGTGCAGCTGACGTACAAGACCCCGGCCGTCAAGAAGCGCGCGGTCCTCTCGGAGTGCACCCTCACCATGTCCGTCGGGGACACCGTCATCTACTCGAGCAGGATCTGGTCGACGGACGGGAGCTACACGACCGTGACGAGCGTGCCCACGAGCGCCAACACGCTGTCGCTTCTTAAGATAGTCCAGTACTGTCCCTCGACGTCGGTCCAGATCGTCATTGGGGATGTTGCCGTCGGTCCCACGCCCGCGTCGAGCTCCTCGTCGGTCACGTCAAGCGTGCTCGCCACGTCGTCCACCATCATCACGACAAGCACTGCTTCGCTGAACAGGGTTTCTTCGCCAACCATCACGACCACCTCGGAGACGATTCGGACCTCCCAGTTCGTGACCGTGGCCAACGTCCCAGCCACGAGCACCCCGGGCCCTTCCATCACAGCACCCGCGGCCTTGACCTTTGCAGCACCCGCGTACGACAACGCCGCGTGCTCGTTTGGAACGCCGCCCAACTGCTTCCTGTCCGGCGCACCCGTGGCGACGTCTGGTCTCCTGGCCGTGGCCACGGGCGTGACGGGACCCAGCGGGACGGACATCTCGATCAAGCAGTGCGCCCAGGCATGCAAGGTGGTGCCCGGCTGTACCGCCTTCGCCCTCGAGCAGGGCGTGGCCCAGAAGTGCTACATCTACAGCGGCAGCGCTCGAGCGTACTGGACCACGTTCGACGCCGCGTACCGGTCGATCACCTACTTTGGAGCCGAGTGCTACAACTGCAGAGCGGCGTCGACGACGCTGAACCTCTCGCCTCCGTCTACAACCTCGGGCAACGTCGTGGCCAGGACTTCAAGCACCACCGCGTCCGTCACGCCGGTCGTCGGCTCCTCATCGTCTGCTGCTTCGTCGACCGCCTCGAGCAAGCAGCCATCATCCACACCAAGCTCGTCGACGAACCCCGGACGTTCGGGCATCACCCCCGGCCCCGACGTGCCAAAACTCGCCGTGCCCCTTTCGGTGACGGAATCCAACTGCCCCTATCCCACGGCCGCGGCCTGGTACGAGGCCGGCTGCACCCTCTCCGGCGCGCCGCTGCAGACATCCGGGCTCGTGGCCGTGGCGACGGGGATCCCCGCGACGCCGTCGGGCGCGTCGACGAACCAGCCCTTTGAGCACGCCTACCAGGCCTGCGCCCAGATGTGCGCGGCCATGACGACGTGCTACAGCTGGGCCCTGGACCGGGGCTACTGGCCCGCCGACTACGCCGACTGGACGTGCTACTTCTACTCGGCCGGCGCCCGGCTCATGGCGCCGCAGAACCAGGGCGAGTATTGGATCGTGTGGATGGATAAGAAGTGTTATGACTGTAGGCAGCCCGCGTCTGCGCTTCTGCCGGCGACGCCTCTGTCGTCGTTGTCGTCACCCGTGTCGAGTGTGACTTCTACTTCGTATTCCATCCCGACAACATCCACCTCCGTCACGATCCCAACCATACCAGCACTATCACCAACACCATCACCAACACCAACCAGCCCTCCCTCCGAACCCTCGGCCTTCTCCGCCCCGGCCTATACCCCAGGAGCGTGCGTCAGCCAGCCCAACGACGGCTCGACCGTCTGCGCCCTCTCCGGCTGGCCCACGCCCACCTCGGCGTCGGGCCTCCTCGCCGTAGCAACCGGCGTCGCCCCGGTCCCCTCGGGCGTCTTCGACTTCAGCCGGCCCTTCCAAGTGTGCGCCGGCGCCTGCGCCTCCGTCGGGGGCTGCAACACCTGGGCCGTCGACCGCGGCAACTGGCCGCTCGACCTGTCGCCGTGGTCGTGCTACCTGTACCACTTTGTCAACGCGAGCCGGTACGCTTTACCCGGCAACTACTTCCGCGCCACGCTGCCCGGGTCGGCGTTCAACAGGTTCGCGTGGTCCGTGACGGACTGCTACAACTGCAGCATGGCCCCCGGGGTATCGTCCAGCGGAAGCGCGACCTTGTTCTCGAGCACTTTGTCTGCGAGCATCCCCCCCAGCACATCGTCAACCCCCATCACCACCTCGAGCAGCACACCGCCGCCCTCCACCGTGACAACCTTCTCCGCCCCTCCTCTGCTGACCCCCTGCTCCCCGCCGACGGCCGTGTCCTTTTACACCAACGGCTGCGCGCAGTCCGGCTACGCCGCGACGCCCACCGGCGGCCTCCTCGCCGTCGCGACGGGCATCGCCCCCAACGCGGCCGGGGACTTCAACTTTGACCCGTCGTACCAGCGCTGCGGCAGCATCTGCGCGGGCATCGGCGGGTGCCGCGGCTACGCCCTCGACCGGGGCAACAGCAGCGGCTGGACGTGCAACTTTTACAGCCTGCCGGTGAGGTCGTACCTCGACGGCATGACGCCGTCGGCGGCCTACCGGGCGGTCGTGTGGATGAGTTTGCAGTGCTACAAATGTCCCGTTCCCGCGCCGTGGCCGCCCCTAGCGAGCAGTGTCTCCTCCGTTTCCTCGTCGGGTGTTGCTTCGAGCGCGACAGCTTCGCTCTCCGGTCCGGGCTGGATGTATCCGCAGAGCACATCCTCGCTTCCGACAGGTTCTTCTGCCCCGGCGGCGCAGGCGACGTGTACGCGCGCGGCGGCGCCCCCGACGGGTGCGAGCTGCAACGTCAAGGGGTTCCGGCAGCCTGCGGGGGACGGTCGGAGCGCGAGGGTGCTGAGCCAGGCCAACTGCGCGGCGTACTGCTTCACCCTGGGTGCGGCGTGCGGGAGTTTTGCGTGGATCCCGGCGACGGGGTGGTGTGGCGTGTACGCGGACGACGTGTGGACGGCCGTTGGCGACGAGGCGGTTGCGGGACGGGCGTACAGGGAGTACGCGATGGACGAGCCGGGGTGCTGGGGGTGTCCTGAGGGGGTTGCTGTGCGGTATCTTCCCGGCTGAGGTGTGGTGATGAGGGCGATGGACGGGCGTGATGCGTAAGGAAGTGGTAGACCTTTGGCAGAATAGAGATAGTAGTAGAGATGTTAGTAGAGATGTTGAATAGACAATAGAATCACGGCTATGAAATATCGATATCCGAGGATTAAGATGGTGAAAAGCAAGAGTGGAATCGGTTAATTCATCTCGAAAGATCCTAGCAACGCTTACACTACGATAGTTCTCTTCGTTGGACAGACATGCGAGCTCTCATCACAAAGCGTCAGTCTCACAGCAGTAATTCAAGACTTGGTTGAGCAACACCGTGTGGGACGTCATGGAGAACATGTGGCTGTAGTCATCTTGTTGATGGTGCCGATGAAGCGGTTTGCCCAGGCGTCTTCAAGGATCTAGCCGAGGTCGACGTCTTGTGTAATATTCGACAAGTCGTTGTCCATGTATCTGCATTGAACATCATGTGACGGCTCCAGAAACTCGCCCACGCAAGCCAGTCGGTGTAAGTGGATGAACGAGTCCATCTGCGTCGAAAAAGTGCTCACCCAGCTTGTGAGGATGGCATTGACGCCAGTCGACAACGCACGAAGTGGGCAGTCTTCAGACTTGCCGGCTCGTCGTCCATCAGTAGTCGTCCATCAGCAGTCGTCCATCAGCAGTCGTCCATCAGCAGTCATCAAGCAAGTCTCCCTGTCTCCAGGTCTAGACGTCCACTGTGCAGCTCTGCACTTCTCGTTCCGCATCACAGACTTGCTGCCACCACACGTTCAACGCGGGGTCGCTCCAGTCACGGGCCGTCATGACGTCGTGACACGGCACCGTCCCAGGAGCAACGCACGTAGGGTTCCTAGCGTCGCACATGCGGGAGCAGAAACACTCCCCGATTTCCCAATGGCCAGGTCCGTGGGAGTCTGCATCGGGCACACACGCTCTGACGGGCTAGGGGTCTCGCAGATGTGAGACCTGTCGGTGCCCGAGAGATTATCAGAACCTCCCGCCTTGGGGAGACATCGAGGGTAGCACCACGATCTGGCCGTGGAAATAAATCTGCGTCCTCTTTCGCCTTTGTTCGTGAGCTTCGTGAGCACCGCAGGTTGGGTCTGGCACTGCTGGAGGGAGGCCGATAACGCAAGCCAGCTGCAGACATGGACCCCATCAACGCATTGTCACATTGTCCATGCAGGGTGGACAGTGCGTCTCGGCCACACGGGCGCGGACAGCCGAGGCTCGACCTCGTCCGTTTGCTTCGTCCGATTGTTCCAGCATAAGAGGAGTGGCTTGCCGAGACATCTACAGGGCGGCGGTGCTCCCTCGAATTCTCCTTGCGTACGGAGCTTCTTGTAGAAAATTCATCGCCGCTTCTAGATCTACAGGCCTGGAACCGAGTCCCTGCAAGTTGAATCGACGGCTAGACGGGCCTGCAGATCAGTGTTCGACCCGACTACCGCTGCAGTCTTCCCAGACCCAAAGACGCGGTGGCTTGGCCGTCCCTCGTGCCGAGAAAAGAGGCGCAGCCGCAACTGGCATGGCTGGACAGGCGCCTGAGACATGGCCGGCGGGTAGACGTCAACCATCTTTATCCGCCTTGGACGAGCGGACAAGCTCCATTCCCGGAGAGAACCTACCAACCAGCTCCCGACATGTGGCTTCTCCCGAAAAGTCACCCTTCACCGACGAGGAAAGTGATGGTCTGCAGAGCTTGGCACGAGGAACCGGCACCATGGCAGAGACGACGTCGGACAACCTGTCCCTTGATTCGACGACGGTGAGAAGAAGTCCCTTGACGCACCCCAACGGCACGGCTCTGCTGCCGTACTTGTCCACGACCCAGCAAGCGGTGGAGGCATCCGAGGCGACGACTCAGGCGGAGAGCGTCATTGTCGCGGACAGGCACGACCAAACATCGACATTGGACTCTTCGGATGGGGGCAACGGCAGGAACGGTGCGACGAGCGCGAGCGCGAGCACGTCAATCGACTCCTCGGTGCGCGACTTCTTGTACGAGAACGGGCGACGATACCACCGGTTCCGCCAAGGGTCGTATGCCTTTCCCAGCGACGACATGGAGCAGGAGCGCGAGGACATGAAGCACGCCATGCTGAAGCTCCTCTGCGGCCAGCGGCTGTGCTACGCGCCCATCGGGAATGTTCCACAGCAGATACTGGACCTCGGGACGGGAACAGGCGCCTGGGCGATTGAAAGTACGTCTTGACCGAGAGGTGACGGCCTCGCGAGAAGCGCTGACGCACGACAGTGGCCGATCGGTATCCCAGCGCATCGGTCCTGGGGGTAGATCTGAGTCCGATACAACCCGACTGGGTGCCGCCGAACGTCAGGTTCGAGGTGGACGACGTCGAGGCCGAGTGGGTGCATCCGCCGGACCACTTTGACTACATCCACTCGCGGCACACCGTCATGGCCATCAAGGATTGGCCCCGGTTGTTGCAACGATCCATGGAGTGAGTGGTCGAGTTGGACAATATCCCGACACGCTTCCATCTAACGTCGGACAGGCACCTCAAACCAGGAGGATGGATAGAACTGCAAGAACTGCACCACCTCCCATACTCGGCCAACAACTCGCTGACGGCATCGCACCCCGTGGTGCAGTACTGGCAACATATCGACGTCGGGCTCGCGAAGCTAGGCGTCAATCTGAACGCGGCAGCGGGCGACTGGCTCCCCAACGCCATGCGCGAAGCAGGCTTCGCCAACGTGACGGAGAGGGTGTTGCACGTGCCCATCGGGACGTGGCCGCGTAACCGGGTGCTCAAGACGGTGGGCATGTACTGGCGCACGATTCTCCTCGACGGGCTTCAAGCCTTCGCCCTGGGGCCCTTCACGCGGGGCTTGCGGTGGTCCACCGAGCAGACGCAGTTGTTCCTCGTGGACGTGCGAAAGGCGTACCACGATAATTCCTTCTTGATGTACATGCCGTTGAGGGTGATTTACGGACAGAAGCCGCAGCAGTAGATTGAATCCGTCGGAGATGGAATGAGGCTTGCCAGTAGCTTGGGCCGGATCAACGGCCGTATCGGCTGGCGAGCTACGGACGCAAGGATGGGCTGTTGGCGTGGTGGTTGCACATGGGCATCGTATTGGTGTGCGACCAGAGGTGGTGATGCTGTGGCGATGGCGTCTTTCGAAAAACAGTCGAAAATGGAATTGTAGGGTACTTGGGGCCGGATTGTAGGGTACCCCAGCCAGGCTGCGAGGTCAGCAAGCCGTAATGTGGAGAGCCGAAGGATTTGGGAATTGTAGGGTACCGAGGGTGACGGTTTCAAGCAGTTGGTGACGATTTTGCAAGGAAAAAATCAAAATCGCGTCCAGCCCCAGAGCCAGCAGGGTAGGTGGGTCACAGGCCCGCTATTAAGACGTCGTTGATTGGTTCATCTCCTTTTCTTCATTCAACTGCCGGCACCCTTGGCTCGTGCGTACTTCCTTACGTAAGGATGCAAATTGGGGAAGGAAGCACCATCTGTCGGAGGGCAGCGCTCCTGCTTTCTGTTGCGATGCCACAGTCACGACGACGACGACGACGACGACAACTTCAACAGTCATCCCTAATCCCATAGCCGTTCGCAAGCGCTTTAAAAAAAACACTGCTGCCTGCTGCGATACTGGATTCGTGCCTCAATTCTCCCGTCCACTCATAATCTTGTCCAGCGCTGCGTCCCCTGCTCCGAGGATGGCCTGGCTTCTCACCGCATTCCCATTGCCGGCAGACTGCCGCATCTATCCGCACCCTTGGATCGACTGAAATGGATACAACCCCATCCCCATCCCCATCCTCGTGCGTGTGTGTGTGCACCGTGCAACTATGATTCTGCAGTGCATCGTCCGGCACATGGCCTAGCCCCTTCTGGGCACCCGTCGTCTTCCAGATGCGACCCCGTAATCGCCAATCACTGTCCCATGCCTCGGTGCCACGAACCTCGAGAGATGGAGCATCATCACGGAATCAGACCTCCCACGAGCCTCAGCCACGATCAACACCAGTCAACTATGTCCATCAGCACCGAATCCGGGATGGACGCGCCTAGCCTGGAGCCACCAACACGGACGACAAGGGAACCGCCGACGAGACTGACTACCGATGCCCTCCCTAGTCCATTCTGTCGGATCTTAGACTTTCGGCCCGCGCTAGTCCACCATGGATGTCGTCGCAGCGACTCGCTACACCTCCCATCTCGTCCCCATCCCATCCCAGTTCCGTCCCAGTTCTGTCACAATGGACGGAGCACCCGCTGGGCTGCTGGGTCCGTCCGTTGTTAAAACAGAGATACCCCTCCTTTGCCGTGTGCCTGGCACCCAAGATGCCGGAATCCTCTTGACCTTTGAAACTTGACGGCCACCATCTGCTGTGAGAGCGTGTTCTAGCCCGTCTGAAGTTCTGAAGTTCGCCAGCTGTTCTGTGCCAACCCAACTGTGCTACCTTTTGCTCCGACCACTTGCAATATGGCCAAGGTCAAGCTCAGCGCTCGGTTCAAGACCAACCCAACTTCGAGTGCGAGTAAAATGGACAGCAATCAACAGAGCCACCTCCTGTTTTCCACGCAACCTGACGAACACGAAATCACCCAGGAGAAATGCCCCTCACTTCCGGAGACGACAGCACCGTTGTCCACGTCGAGAATGGCGCAGCTGGCTTCCAAGATTGCCATGGAGACCGAGAAGCTCGAGAGTTACATGGTGGCCAACGGCTTGCCACTGCCATCTCTCGATCCTCATGGTCCGCTCGACTTTCCGAAGCTCCCCGAGGACATACAGCAGAGCCGGATGGAAATCATCTTTGCCACCCGGGAGCTCGAAGCCTTGGTTCACGGGCCAAAGGAGGACGTGCGGTGGAAAGCCTGGAGCGTGAGTCCTTCCGCCCCTGTGTTCGAATATGACGTTGATGTTGGACCAGTATCAAGACAGCCTGAGCCTCCAAATCTTGAACCACTATGGCCTAGGTACGAAAAGCTTTTCCATGCACGGAATGCTCAACTTGCTCACACCACACAGCAAAACTCGTACCTATAGACGGCCCCATCACCCTGGCCGAGCTCCAGGCCAAAACCTCCCTGGACCCCGTCAACCTCGCCCGCGTGCTCCGGCACGCCATGACGAACCGCATCTTCTGCGAGCCGTCGCCCGGCACCATCGCCCACACGGCCGCGTCCCGGCTGCTGGCCGAAGACCAAGCCCTCCAGGACTGGGTCGGCTACAACCTCGAGGACAACTTCCCCGCCTCCGCCCACGTCCTGCAGGCCCTGAAGGCTTACCCGGAGGCGACCTCTCTGACCCGCACCGGCTTCAACTTTGCCTTTGACACCGTCGACGAGGAGCCCATGTTTGTCACCTTTGGCAAGGACCCCGCCCGCGCGAAACGCTTCGGCGGCGCCATGGTGAGTCTCACGGGCGGTGAGGGGTACGAGATCAGGTACCTGGTCGACGCGTATGACTTCAGCGACGTCGACTCCAGAGGGGGCACGCTGGTAGACGTCGGCGGAAGCCGCGGGTTCGTCTGCGTGGACCTCGCCAAGAGGTGGCGGAACATGAAGTTCGTGGTCCAGGATCTGCAGAAAACGGTCGATTCCGCGCCGAAGCCCGTGTCCGAGGACGCCCAGGTTGCCGGGCGTATCGAATTCATGGCCCATGACTTCTTCACGGAGCAGGTTGTCAGAAACGCCGATGGTCAGGTCCCCCACCGCCGCAGTCTACAGTATCGCGTGTGTGTGTGCGCGCTAACTCGCCACAGTCTACTTCTTCCGCTGGATCATGCACAACTACTCGACGCCCTACGCCGTCTCCATCCTCAAGAACCTCGTGCCGGCGATGAAGCCGGGCGCAAGGGTGGTCATCAAGGACCATTGTCTCCGCGAAGCCGGCCGGGAGAACCCGTGGGACGAGAGGATCATCCGGAGCATGGACATGGTCATGCTCGCGGTGCTCAACGCCCAGGAGCGCAACGAGGACGAGTACAGGCAGCTCTTCAGGGCCGCGGACGAGCGCTTCGTTTTCAAGGGCGTGATGCGGCCGAGGGGGTGCCGGATGAGCATCATCGAAGCGGTATGGGATCCCGAGGGTACAGGTCAGTGAGGTGGGTCATTCTGCGTGCAAGTGGTAGGCAGGAATTGCTAGAGAGGCTGCTGCAATGGAAATCGGTTGATACCCCCCAAGATGAGTTCTGTTTTTCACAGTGGCACAACTGCTGATTAAAGACGGTGAAGACTGTGCCTCTTCTCGTGCGCCTCGTCTCGTTCTGTCAGCCACAGTCAACCAGCCCAGACTAAGACGACCATCTCCACATGAGTGGACCGATGGCCTTGTAGATCCCACCCGCTGGTTGGTACTTAAGAAACAAACTGCGTCCGTTTGGTCATCAAACCAGCCTGGCCTGCTGGCGAAATGGCATCGCGTCAGATTTCGGCTCTCCAGTCATCCTCTGAAGATTGCAGGTTCGATCCCTGCGTAGGTCGCAATTCCTTTTGCTCAAGACAGCCTCAAAACTGTCAACCCTCTTGTTTTCTATTTTTTTGCCTGTTCTTATTCCTCATCTTCTCTTTTTCCTTTGTAAGAACAAGTAAATAGTAGCAGTCGTCGAATTGAGTTGTGCTTACGAGCATGCTGCTGTTGTATTGTCGACAAGTATTTCACTCACAACCAGCCATGGCAGCAAACGAGCACTACGTTCGCTTTCTTGCCAACTTCCGCATCTTCTGAGACGGCACTATTGGTCTCCTCCGCGAGCTTTGACGAATTCGTTCAAGATTAGTTCATCCCCCCGCGATGCACAGCTCATGGTCAGCAGGCCACATCGAGGGGTCCAGCGCCACGTCGAGCACAAGTGTGCTGCGCGGATGGTGGGACTTCCAAGGCGGGCGGGGCAAAGTACTCGAGGAACATGCCGTTGATAACGGCGGCCCATTCGATGGATGTGCCGAGGGAGGTGAAGTAGTGTTCCAAAGGAGGCAAGACTTTTGACGCCGCTGGGAGGTGGTGTCAGTCAAACCTCGTGAGAGGATGACGTGAAGGGAAGCTTTACTCTTAGGGGTAGCGTTTTGCAAAGGAGCTGGGGATGAAGCGCTTCGTGGCGGAGGACCTGTCGGCGGCGACGATGAGGTTGAGTCGGGACCTCGTGAGGGAGGTTGCGGCGATGCACAAGATGCTGATGGCGGGCTGGACGTTGCGCTCTCCGAGAAAGATTACGAGCGAGGCGATGTTGGCGTAGTCGACCTCGTAGGTTGGCGCGAGGGGTTTCTCGTCGGCATTAGGTGCCTATGAATTCCCCCTAAAGATTCCACTTGGGTTTATCTTGCTTGACGGTGAAGGGAACTTGGCGGGGTACCCTACACGAGAGGATGACGACTTGGTGTTTCGTTTAGAGGCCTTCACCTCAATGAGGGTCCGGCCGACGACACCGGTGCCGTCTGCAATTGCGGCATTGACCATGGTAGAAGGCTTACTCCAAGCTGACTCATGTAGAATATGAAAGAAGCAAAGTGAACGTTGGTGTTGACAAATTACCACTGATACATACATCGGCAACCGCAGCTTCACTCAACGTCAAAGTGCCACGTTGACGGCGTTGACGGACACAAGGCGCATGTATGTACGATGCTGGTCTGCCCCAGGATCGTCCGTTTCAATGGGAGAATACGCCTTGATTACCCTTCCACACGCTGTGCGTGGGACGCAGGGAGGCCGCAGCCTGCTCGACTTTGAGTGTGACTTCTTCTCTGCGTGACGACTCCGCAATTGTTTCCTGTCGATACAGTTACTATCGCCTTGGACCGTTATCAGATCAAGATATATAGGCAGGTGGAGTAAGAAGCGAATATACTATAAATACGAAAATAAGTTTCTGCTAGAATATAAGTTAAAACCTACTCCCTCTTTTTCTATCTTTCCCAAAAAGTTTGTAGTATACTCGCCTACTTAAGTAATGAGAATGCTACTACATTTGACAGGTTTAGAGAGCAAAAACCATAAATGTGAATACTCAGCTAATAAACCTATCGACTATTGATCTAATCTTGTCTTTTGGCTGTTGTATCTGGATAGATTTAGTGCCTCCAACATGGTGATTTGCTGCTTCCAGCTAGCTTACAATATAAATAGTGCCTGGCCTCTGTAGGATATCATTCACTTAGAGGAACAATATGTCCTTACAGTGGATGATGTGTTGAACATGGGATGGTATATCCTTGGTTGAATAATACATCCCTTAAGATTGAACTAAAATCTGAATCTGCAGTCAGATAATAGTTTAAAGGTTGGATGACAGACTCGAGGCACTATCTGAAAACACATACAAAAACCTACAATACGCTCAAAGCTCAATAACACACTCAAAGCTCAATACCACACTCAATGCTTAACAATACACTCAAAAGTCAAACAATATACTCAAAGCTCAACAGCATAGTGAAGACTTGATAACACAGTCAAGAGTTGACAACATAATCATGACTTCACAATATACTCGAGACTTGACAGCCTACCTGGCTTCGACAATACACTCTGACTTGAGAATATGCTCAGCTTTGACAATGTACTCTTGTTTGACAACACACTTAGGCTTGACACCATATGCAAGGCTGAATAATACTCTGGCAAAGTAGACAAACCTAAAGGGGAACGAGTCGGGGCATCAATGTTGAACATGACGACCAAGTGAACTGTGAGCTGTTGTTCTGGACAACCTCGAGGCTCGACATGATATCCAAGGCTCGACATGATATCCAAGGCTCAACAACATCCAAGGCTCGACATGATATCCAAGGCTCGACAACATCCAAGGCTCGACAACATCCAAGGCTCGACAACATCCAAGGCTCGACAACATCCAAGGCTCGACAACATCCAAGGCTCGACAACATCCAAGGCTCGACAACATCCAAGGCTCGACAACATCCAAGGCTCGACAACATCCAAGGCTCGACAACATCCAAGGCTTGACAACATCCAAGGCTCGACAACAGTTTCAACAAAGCACACAAGCCTGAAAAGAAACAGCCGTGGCGTCAATTTCAAAGTTGACGACTAAGCAGATCGTGGCTCTCCTCACCAGACACTCTATTTAAACCCAGCCTGCCCTTCCAACTCTCTCAACCTCTTCTTCTCTTTCAACACTTTCTTCTCTCCCAACCATTTCCCCCCCTCAGCCCACTTGCCCTTTTAGACTTTATCACCTCTTCACCTCGCAACATTGCCAGACGCGGCCACGCTTACGCTTGCATCATGGGTTCGCTCGCCAAGGGCATTCGCTCGCGGATCTGGGAGTACGTCCTGAAGAACGAGATCAACGTGATGAAGACTTTCGAGCTCCGTCAGCAGAACGGCTTCACCCGCGCCATCCCGGCTACCGCTCACGTCTGCAAGGAGTCGCGCGCCGTATTCCTGGCCAACTTTTCTCGAATCATCGAGGACTATCACTGGTCTTTCCTTGACAGCCCGAGAGTGGGCTGGAAACAGGACGGATACGTATACATCCACTTTCCGACTCGTTTCATCACCATGGGCGAGAAGTGCTTCAAGTACGGTACGGTCGAGATCGACGGCCCTCGAATCGGTCCCGACGTTCGCCTGGACGGCGGCCGTCTGTGGATCCACGATTGGTGGTTCAACGAGGACATGGACATTTCTGACCTCGAGTGCCGCGCTGCTCATCCTCAGCCTCGCCCGGCCTTCCTCACCCGGCCCGACTTACACGAGGTGTACTTGAGCTCCATGAGACTGGAGTACGACCTTTGGGGCTGGGACTATGATTGCCTCGGCTACCACTTCCACTACCACGCCCCGTCTGACGTCCTGTACATCACCGATATCGACAGAGACGACTTTGAATACGGCCAATGGATCAACCGAATGGATGGCATGCCCCAATCCATTGAGTTTGACGATATCCTGAGTTTCATCTGCCGGGTTACCATCCAGCACGACCCTGATCCTGAGGACGACGTCGACGGCTTCGCGTATTACATGGAGTTCAAGCCCCCTTCGACCAACGACGACTCCTCGCCCTCTACTGGCAATGGCACCCCCTCCACGATGAACAACGACCCGTCTCCCTCCAATGACGATGACTCCTCCTCCTCCTCTTGCACCATGGTCGATGACTCCTCCATCTCCATGGGCGACGGCTCTTCCACCTCTGTGGACTCCGACTCCATCATGGACGACGACGATCCCTTCCCTTCCCCGGACAAGGCCCCGGAGAACGCTCGTATAATCTGGGAGCTCATCTCAGAAATGCTCAACGAGCGGATCCCCGCCATCAGCGAACAGACTTAGGTCACTGCTGGCTTCCTGAAGATCTTTCATGAGAACCGCATATCGGCATGCAGCACTGGTACGTATGGCTCGGACATTCTTTTTGTTGCACAGCATCGTCTTTCTCTCGATTCTGTACCGCATTTCATCTCTGCTCATACGCTAACTGCTAGGCTCAGCTTTGGAACGAGACGTGGTTACGCGGTTTGCTTGGACGATGGACAGACGCGGATAAGGCTTTTGGTATCAGCGCTCTTCGGGCAGGACTTTGCAACAGAATGAACAAGGCGGCAGGCTTTTGGCTTCACGATTCTGCTGGCCACGCCATAGATTTACAATGAATACACTTGTCTGCCTTTTACTAGTTTCGCCCTCTCCTGATGTGCAATGCTATCAAAAACGACTCTCGATCCATCGGTGTGCATCTTGCCTCAGTCTGTTGGGGACACCGCAGCCGATGCACTCAGAAGAGCACGAGAATAATAGTTGAGATCATCGCCAGCCAAGTAGCATACTCACTTCTATACAATGCCAGGTTAGACTTCATCTCAACCAGCTGCCCCGTAATGTGCAGAGGACCGTATTCCCAGTCGCTTCCGGGGTTCTTCAGCCAGTCAGCCTCTGAGTAAAATTGCCACAATGGCTCGAGCTGGCTGATGATCCTCAAATTTCCTTGAGTGTCGACAAGCACAGAATCCAGGCAGTTGAACGCGTCAACAGCTGCCACTTGCAAGTCTGAACACGACGTATACGCAGGGAGTTCTGGATGTGCCCGTTTGCGCAGCGACGAGCGCCGCCGATGCGAGAATCAGAAGGCTCTGCATCATCGCAGAGTAGCCAAATCTCAATTCAAGATTCAGGCTGATGGTACACGCTTCCGCAGCAGGTTTTAACCTTTAGATAATAGAAGAACAACCTTATCAAGAAAGGAGCCTTCGCGAGGGTGGGCTTCATAAGTAACGAATGATATAATCTACGCAAGCAAATGAAGGTCTTACTACTCTTTGTATCCAATCCGTCGAGTCCAGCCGTTTCCCCCTCTCGATTGCCTTGGAAATATTTGCTGTCTCGTAACCCGTCGAATAAGAGGGTGCGGCTGAGCAGGCAGCCGGCTAGTTATGACAAGCAGGGGAGTGCGCGCTCCCGGTTGCCCAGGTAATTTCCTTGCTAAGAGGTGCTTCTCAAGGGACAGAATGAACAGATGGGTAGCGGAAGTCATGGATGAAGTGAGGTCTTCCCGCTTTACTAGGAAGCTATGCGGGAACCCAAACCAGCAGCAGTTGCACCAGCGGATCCATGTTCAGCTCCTCGGTGAAAGGTTATCTTGGGGAATATAATACTACATATGTGTGAGTTAAACGGCTTTATGTGAAGCTACTTATACTAATAACTGCGTGTGAGACATGTAAATAATAGTCTCTGTGGCTACTTGGTATATTATATATTAGTAGAATGTCGCCTCAAAACTCAAGAGAGCGACAGCTATACGACACTCTAGTCGTATATCTATAAGTATTACTGATGTTTAGTACCCGAAGACCCTGATTTCCTTCCATGTTCTCCTCTCCCGCACAAGAACTAGGGGTTTCTGCTACTCAACGTAATCAACACAGATTCTTACTATTTATTTAGCTCGCGATATCTAGCGAGACTTCTTTTTCCTTTACTTAATAATTTCCATCTCTAGCTTTCTCCTTCGAGGTTATTCAATATCTCTATCCTACATGCCGTGTCGTTTTACTTCTTACTTAAGATATCTATAAGTATCTTTTCTAGTCTATACGTACTTGAAGCTTATGTGTTTTGCATCTGGCGAGGTAGAGTCAGTATTCACGTTGCCATCGTCACATTGCCATCGTCACATTGAATCTATCTTATAGCCAGTTGGCAAATGAAAGTGACTGATTCCAAGGACCCGGTTGTAAAAGTCCATGTGTGTGTCAATCAAGTGACTTTCTAACATTCGAATAAATCATCTTTGAAGCAAGTATCGCCACCGAACTTCATCACCTGCCAAGCGCACATGGGCCAGGACTGCGGTACGTGACGTCTGAACCCATCCATCGCTTGCGAAAATGCATCCTGTCATTCAACCCAACTAGACGATGCTACATTCATAGTGCGTCACCCTTATACTGTGCTCCACGGTCATCCATGTTCCTGGCTACGACAGAGGCAGCCATCTGCGAGCTCGACTGGAAACCTGCAAGTGTCAACCAAGAGCTCTGATCCAAGGCCTGCGCATATGTAGCATTCTGCGACTTACCCAGTTTCGGGCTCCATTAACCCTAGGCAAAGCGATGCCTGTGTTGGTGGTAGATCTTCCTCTTCCCGCTGTAACCGCAGTTGCAGTGGTAGTACCGCTCCGTCATCTCGTCCTCGACGCATCTCAACGTTCCCCCGAAGCTTCTCGCCCGGATGGCGGTGCACTTGTAGTGCCGGCTCCTGGCCTGGACAGTGTCCGAGCACGCCTTGCACTGCGTCATGATCGACCTGCGATGCCGGTGGTACTGAAGATGTGTTTGAGCTTTCAACCTCTGGGTGCCAAGGCAAGCGGTGATGCGAGTGGAAGAATGTGCCAAGCTGGGTATGTAGACGGTAGGCGACAACATTGACTTTATATCCCGCCCCCCCGAAGACACCTACACCACCATTTGCTGCATTGCGCGTCCAATGAGCCATATTCAGGCTGCTTATCAATGGAGGAGAAGGCTCCTCGGGATCACCACACCGATTGTACATGTACACGCGGTTCACACCTGGACCCCCGACTCATGTGAGCGTCTGCTGCGTCTCGTGTGTCTCTCGCGGTGCCACGTACAGCGCACGTGTTGTTCTCGACGTGGAAGTACCCTAGACGATATCCAGGTTCCGAAGTAACCGCAGTAAGCGGAAGATGGAAGAAAAAAAAACATCTTGTCTGGTCTCGCTCCTTGAAGCTCATGTCAGAAGACTCTTCACGCCTTCCGAAACTCGATGAGCCAGAAGGCACTGGGGTGGTGCTCGATTCCCGACGGCTAGAAGTTGCTCCGCGACAGCTTCGACAACCGCACGGCTTCGGAGACTTGATTCCCTCTGCACGCCACATCAGCCCACTTCAACGGGCTCATCGGCACAATTTTGGAACGTGCCGGGGGGCATTGCCAGCGGTATCGAGGAGATGACGGCGGATTACACGTTTCTTGATAATGACCAATCACCTCACCCTGAGGACGTGGGAATTGACGCCCTCCCCGCAGCCAAGTCGGCAGCCTGCCTCTGCACACCCTCTCGGGCTGTGGCGCGTGATACCGGAGGAAGTACTAGTGAATCCTTCAGCCCTGTGCCTTCTCTTGTCTTTTTGCCGTCGTTTTATGAAGATTTGGATTATTGCTCGCCCCTTATACCACCTCAAGGCGGCGGGTGATTTGGCCGCACCTGAACGACAAAGTGGCCTCTTGAAAGCGGCAGTTTAATGTCAGTTGTCCGAGTTTGATCTAAACTTGCATGAGAAGCCACCAGGAACAGGAAGTACGCCAAGTCCTGTTTTTGATGAGATCTCTTGAGAGAGTCATCACACACCACAGATCTCTCGAGCACGCGTACAGCACAAACACGACAAGAGAACGCACTCTTGCGGCTTATCCGATCACTTTCACCGAGTTCAACCATCGTTAAGAATTCTCAAAATGCATGACGCGAATACATATGACTCAAGTCAGAGACGCTTAACGCCAGCGAAACGAACAGCTCATGCCCTTATCCATCAGCAACCTCCACCTCTAAGCAAACCGCAGCCGACTCTCGTCCCAGCCGGGCCTCAGCCCCCCGCCGTCAAACGACATGTCAAAACTCGACGTGTGCACGTAGTCGGCCCGCCACTCAATCTTCAACTCGGCGCCCTCGGCGCTCTGGCTCCACACCGTCACGGCAACTGTATTATCCCCGCCGTAGTCGAGAACGCCGGCGGGCACGGGGTAGTGCACCTGGTTCCCGATGTGCGGGTTGAAGCGGCCGTACTGGTACCCGTTGACGAACAGCAGCGCGCGCAGGCGGTTGCTGTAGCCGCCCTCCGTCGGGGCAGAGGTCGTATCGGAAGCCGCGGTGAGGCGGAACGAGATGGACACGTCCAAACCCGAGGGTACGGAGAGGGGAACCACGGTGCGGAAAACGCGGATCCCCGCGCCGGGGACGGACAGAGTTGTGTTCGAGGAGGGCAGGGGTTCCCAGGTGTCGGCGGGGAACCCGGGCAGATGGGCGCCGATGCGTTCGGCGTACAGCCCGCCCTCGTTGATGGGTCCGCGGACGGGGTCGATGAGGTCGTTGCGGCCTGCGGTGCCGGCGATTTTCCACCCGGAAAAGACGTAGCCCCCGGCGGCGGCGGCGGCGGGGCCGAGGAGCGTGGCGTTGGTGATGCCGCGGGGGGCGAGGGCGGCCTCGCGCAGGTCGTGGCCCGAGTTGTCCATGACGACGACGAGGATGTTGGTGCCGCCGTCGCCCGCGGCCAGGGTGGCGTTGGCAAAGGAAAAGGACTGGGCGTCGGCGCCGAGGTACGAGAGGCCCAGGTAGGAGCCGATGTAGTCCGAGTTCAGCCAGACGGAGTAGCCAAAGGCGAGGCCGCCGGTGAGGTTGAGGAAGACGCCGGTGGGGGGGTTCTCGGTTGTCGAAAAGGTTGCGCGGTAGATGTGGTTGCCGACGTGGATGTCGTACTCGTCGACGTAGAGCACCGGGTTGTTGGGCGCGGGCTTGACCGTGTTGGACGTGTTTGTCTTGGTGGCATCTGGAGCATCCGTGTCAGACTGAGAGATGGGAAGAGATGGGAAGAGATGGGAAGAGATGGGAAGAGATGGGAAGAGATGGGAAGAGATGGGAAGAGAAGCGGGATGACACATACCAACCCAAGAGTCGGACGTCGGCTCGTAGTCGGTGGCAATCTCGGGGAGGCTGTCGTGGACCTTCCAGGGGCCGAGGGCGGGGATGTCGAAGCCGGCAGGACCCTCGATGGTTGCGGTGAAGACGTTGCCCTCTCTCGAAGCGATTTCGAGCCTCTCCCCGTTCCAGGTCAGACCGCAGAGAGACTCGGAGGCAAAGACGGTGATGGTCGTCTCCCTGTCCGCATCGCCAGAGAGGGCCAGGGTGCGGCCCGTCTCGTTGAAAGCAGCGGCGCGGACCAGGTAGGGACCCTGGACAAAGACTGGACCTCGTCAGTTGGCCGCCACACGCGAAACATATACGTGAGGCTCACCCGTCTTGTTTGCCGGAGCAGATACGTCATTGTCGAGAGTAGGGACCCAGAAGAGGTACGCGGCACTGCGGTCGAGCAGGACCGCGCGGGAACCATCTCCGAGGTCGACGACGGTGATGCCCTCCTTCTGCGTGTAGGCGACCGTGACGTTGCCCTCGCCCGCAAAGGTCTGGAAGTCGCCGACGTTGCCCTCCCCGACGACCTCGGCGGAAGTGGCGCCGGTAACGACGAACTCGCCGGCTTCGCCCTCGGGGAGCCAGAGAGCAATGATCTCTCGGCCATCGACGACGATGTAGCTGAGGACCTCGGCGGTGGAGTAGAGCAGCGTCTTTTCGCCAAAGGAAAAGTCGGTGGGGATGATCTTGGCCTGGTGACCGTCGATGGCGATGGAGCTGCCGTGCTGGGGGATGGTCACTGTGGCACGCCGCATGCGTCAGATGTCAAGGTTGGATAAAGTCTCACAGGAACGCGACTCACGTTGGCCCTCGGACGTGTTGACGGACAGCCTGAAAGCCTCGTTCGTGTTGGACGGCGAGTAGGCGTGGCGGGCAACGTAAAAGGCGGCGTCGTTGTCGACGTTTCGGAGCTCGCCGACGACGATAGCAGAGTTGCTCGAGTAGCTCGTGCTCTGAGTAAAGTCA
The DNA here is from genome assembly GCA_004366825.1 of Colletotrichum spinosum. Taxonomy (NCBI): domain Eukaryota; kingdom Fungi; phylum Ascomycota; class Sordariomycetes; order Glomerellales; family Glomerellaceae; genus Colletotrichum; species Colletotrichum spinosum. The sequence continues at coordinate 2,209 of QAPG01000293.1, read as the reverse complement.
GCACGCCAGAGACGAAGAGGAAAAAGGATCGACTCACGTTGCCGACTCTCTCAGTCTTGGTCAGGTCCTTGGCCACTGTAGACAAATCAGCCTCGTCGGTCGTGGGCCTCACGACGCGGACACAAACCCCTGGTGAAGAGAGTGAGAAGCTTCGTCTCGTAGAACTTGCTTCCGATGATTCTGTTCTCGGAAACCGGCGAGGAGTAGTCGTAACTGGACGCTGTTCCACCTGTCGTCAACGAGTGTTTTCATGATCCACGTCGCTCGTAGACTCACCAACGACTGGGCAGGCGAGCCATCCCCAGTTGGTCCCGCCGAACATCATGTACAGGGAGATGGCCGTGACGCGCTGGTAGATGAGATCCCGGTAGAAGATGTTGGCGAAATCAGCACCAATGTCGCTCGGGCAGCCGCCCTCAGGCCCACCCCACGGGTTGTAGGAGCCTCCCTGGAACTCGGGCATGAAGTTGGGTTGAGAGCTAGATGAATTCAGCCTTTGAAGCTTCACGATGAAGCTGAACCGGACTTACGGGGACTGGACTGTAAAGTAGCTTTACAGGTGTTGTCAGCGCCAGCAAAGATGTGAATGCTCAAGGCAAGTCTTACTCGTAGTAGTTCTGGGTCAACTGCAGGCGAACAGCATTAGCATCATCTTTGATCATCCACTCGATTCAGATGACTTACGTATGGGGTGTACTGTCCGTTGGTGCCCGTACACTCGCTGAGGTTGCAACTCCAGCAGGACGGGTAGCTGTCGACACCGACGACGTCGACGTTGCCGGTGGCATCGGAGAAGTCCTTGGACCAAGAGTAGCCACGCTGGACAGCGTTAGAAGACGCAGGGACGCGGCATCTGCGAGCAGCTCACCATGTTGGGGGCGTTGTGCGACAGAGGCACGTCGATGCCGTTCTCGCGGGCGCTGTCCTGGAGCAGCTGCATGTAGTTGGCGATTGGCGGGTTCAGCACCCTGTTGGGGACGTTCTTCCACTGCCCGTTGAGTTCGTTCTCGATCTGCGTTCCTCCACCGTCAACATCTGTCCGGGCGGCTCACTTGTCTGACGCGGGCTTCCTGACCTGGAACATGACGACGTTGCCGCCGTTCGTGATGAGATGCGGCTCGATAATCTTGGAGATCTCCGCCCAGTACGGCGTCCAGGCTTGCGTGTATCTCTCGTCGTCGTTCCTGAGGGCGCCGTACTCGCCGGTGGTGACCCACAAGGGGAAGCCTCCGGCGTTGGCTTCGGCGTTGACGTAGGGCCCGGGGCGGATGATGAGGTAGATGCCGACCTCCTTGGCGACGGTCATGATGGAGGTGAAGTTGTGGGCGCCCGTGTCAAAGTCCAGCACGCCCGGCTTGGGGTTGTGGTAGCCCCAGTGGTTGTAGATGGACAAGGCATTGAAGCTGTGTTGGTCGCGTCAGACATGCTGGTATAGGAGGAGAGTGAGTGAGAGTGAGAGTGAGAGAGTGAGAGTGTGAGAGAGTGAGAGAGTGTGTGTGTGAGAGTGAGAGTGAGTGAGAGAGTGAGAGTGTGTGTGAGAGAGTGAGAGTGAGAGAGTGTGTGTGAGAGAAAGAGAGAGTCAGATGGTTACCCAGCAGCCTTGATCTTCTCAAGGAGGTCGCGCCAGAGCTCGGGGCTACTCGTCATCAGCAGATATCAGTCACGTCGAGGGCAACATCACAAACACTGGAATGCGCCAGTAATGGAACTGCTTCTGTCAGCTCGTGTCCAAGACCAAAGACCTTGGGTGAGACTCGATAGCGTACTTCACCGGAAAACACAAACAGCCTCTCTCCGTTCACAATGTAGCTGTGACGATCCCTGCGAGGCGGCACATCAGCATCAACCCCGACGAAGCAAATCCGAATCTCTGGGGGAATATCACCATTGGACAACCTCGTTGAGACCGTTATCGTGGACGGGCCAGTCGACATCCTGCGCCAAAGCACCGCCAGACCCGCAGAGCGAGGCGGCGAGCCAAAGCAGCGCGCCAGCCTTCAGACCGAACCTCATCGTGATGCCTCTCGTCTCGGATCAAATGCAACACGGCGACTGGAAGCAGACCGATTGGCGATGCCACGTTGGGAAGAGCCAGGCCCCGGGTTACTCCAGGCAAGGCATCTTCTTAAAGGAGATCTTGAAGGAGATTCAACGTCTCCCACCTCTCACCTCCACCATGACCGCGGTTCTCCATTGTCGGATGTTCGAC
>QAPG01000292.1:0-28093 GCA_004366825.1 Colletotrichum spinosum | reverse complement strand
TATACATAACGCCTAAAGTATTTAAAAAGATATATATTAAATAATTTATATATAAAGTTTATTTTATCTTAATATACTAGCTTAAAGTATTATTTAACCTTTCTTATATAATATAAGAATGATAACCCTTAAGTAATAGTACTATTATATTTAATAAATAGCTTCAAAGTTAAATATTTCAACTATGATTCTAATCTTATACTACTTAACTTCCCTAAGGTATATCTTTATGTTTTTGTTAATAGCTTACTTATTAATAATACTAATTTCTTATTTTAATTAGAATTCGTAATAATTTTAAGTTAAAAAGCTACTATGAATGATAATTAATTTAACTTTCATAGTAATATTATATATTGTTTTTCTATTAGAAATAAAAGTATTTATAGGATTATACTTATTATAGAAGTTTATATTATAGTAATGAATATAGATTTTATTTATATCATAATTACATTACTTAAGAAGATCTTCTAATATCAAACACTCCCTTAAATTTGAATTATTATATATATTAATTTATACTTCTTCTATAAATATCTTATTAAACTTAGTATTATTAAAGAAAAGTATTTTATAATTAATATCATAATATTAAAGTAGTTATTCAAATACTATAAGCTCTATGAGGTATAATAAATCAATAGAAATAATCATATTACTAATACTTTCATGAAGAATATATTAAACTATGTTTTTAAGAAATTTATCAATTGAAATTATATAACTATTTAAATGGAGGGATAAGTAATTTAAATAGAATGGATAAATAGGTATTTAATCATTATTAAAATAAAAAGTATAAATTACTAAAAGTATTATATTTTATATAAATAGATAGATATTAGGATGTATAGTAGAAAGAAAAGGTTATTAGTATTAAATTCATTATATTATAAGTTATATATTAACTATATATACTACTATATATATAATAGTATACTTTCTATATCTTACTAATAATAAGTATTAGATACTTAGTACTAACTATAGCTAAATATATAGTAATAAATATGTAAATACTATAGTATAAATCTAAAGTCTTATATAATACTACTTAGTATATAATATAAGAATAATAATAATAAATAATTAAGATACTACTTTATACTTATATAGTAAGACTTAATATATTATATATTACTTTCGAGAAGGCTTAATATGTATATCTCATAATTAGATATAATTTAAAATATATACCGTTTTTCTTATTCTTATTATATTATTCATTAGTTATAATCTTATAATAAGCCTTCTTAAGTATTCAAATAATATATTTCTAATATTATTATTAATTAGGGAATATCTATATATAGAGTTTTATATCATATAGATTAAATACTAAACTATAAGTTGACGTATTATAAATAAAGAACTAGCCCTAACTTGGAAGTATAATACTATAACTAATAGTAGCTTAGCTTTTAGTATCTATATATATATATATATATATGTATATGTATATAAATAGTACTACTAATTAAACTATAATCTTAAAAGGTATATAATATCAAGTCGTCTACTTATTATTTCGCTATATTTAAGTAGGCTATAGTATGGGCTATAGCTTATACTTAATAATTAGATATAGCTTATAGTATAAATATATTACATAGAAATTATATAGAAACTTTATATATATTATATAGAAATACTATTTCTTTACTTAAGAATTTATTCTTAATTTAGAAGAAAATGAAAACTCAATAATAAAGATTTCATTTATTATCTTATAAACTAAGTATTCTAGAAGATAATTAATATTATTATTATTATAATAATCTTTTATAATAGTAAAACCTTATATTTTAGCCTTTCTGCTTAATAAGTAGTTTTATATAACATCTAGTAAATAATCTTTATAATAAGAAAATAGCTAATTAAATATTATAACTTATATATATTTCTATAAGTAATTATAATTAAAGAACTTAGTAGTATAACTACTAGCTTAAACCTAGTTTTAATTTAGAAGTTATATATAAATAAGAATTAATAGGTAATAAAATAATAATTAGATATATAAACTTATTAATATAAGTCTTATTGTTATAAGATTTATTTCTGGGGATTACGTAAGTATGTATAGCTATAGAATTAGCCGTCCCATCACTATAAAAACCTATAAATAGTAGTTACACGTAGGAGCTTTCTTTCCTCACGTATCTATATTTATTAAATGAAACTACTTTTTGGCTACTTATAGTATTAAAAAATAGCTTGCCTAGCCTAAAAGGGCAGTACTGACTACTTATTACTACTTATTTTGTAATAAATAGTAGTATAACTAATATATTTATTTAAGTAATAAGGCTATACCTTTAACTTTTTTTAATAAGATTACTATAGCTATCTATCATATATTACGAAGCTATAGCTAAATCACATTGTTTTTACTAAAAATGCTATAAAGTAAGAGTTACTCTATTATTAAGAGGAGTAGTACTTACTATATATATTTTATTTATAAAATCCCTTTCTATTAGTTTAGAGAGGTAGGAGCCTTAGGCTTAATAATAACCTCTTTCTTTAATTTCTTCTTATTAATTATATTATCTTTATCTAATTGCTGATTAGCCTAATTAGATAAGCTAGATTAATATATAGACCTCGGCTTAAAAGTAGGGTAATAATAATAATATTATTACTTATTAACTATAGTAAGTACTACGGTAGTTAATACTATAGTAACTATCATAGTAACTACTATAGTAATTAATATTATTAATACTACTAACTATACGTAATACTAATGTATAGTAATTATACTACTTCTAATAATAATAGTAGTTATACTTCTATATAACTTATATAAATATAGAAGAGTAGAAGAAGTTATATTTCTATATAAAGTAAGACTAGTATTAATACTAGTAGTACTAGTACCTACCTTCTATATAAGTAGATTTATGATGATGATAATAATACTAATAATAATAATAATAGCTTAAGATCGATTTTCACTAAAGGAATATATAACTCTAAAAGTTCTAATAATAATATCTCTAATACTCCTAAAAGTAATATTAAGGTAAGTATTAGTAATTATAATACGCCTAATAATTATAGTGATTATAATAATAATAATACTCCTGACGATTTTAATAATTATATTAGTAATAATATGGTAAGTATTAGTAATAGTAGTAATTACTTAGAATATAATAATTTGGATTAAATTAGAAGGTAGGGCTATAAAAGTATAGCTTTCTTTTAACTAAAGGTAATTATTATAGAATGGTTTCTAGGGATTATATAAGTATATATAGCTATATAATCGGCTATCCCGTTACTATAAAAGCCTATAAATAGCAGTTACATATAAGGGCTTTCTTTCCTTATGTATCTATATTTATTAAATAAAACCACCTTTTAGCTACTTATAGTATTAAAAGACGGCTTGCTTAGTCTAAAAGGGCAGTACTAACTACCTGTTACTACTTATTTCGTAATACTTATAATAATTAGTAGTAACTTTAAAGTATTAAACTTACTATAGTAGTACTTATAATATTAATTTATACTAATTAGATATCTATTAAATAATAATATTACTAGTATATCTTAAAGATACTAACTATAGATATGAAAGAGAGTGACAGATTATTATAAACTAGCTAACTATCTTTTAAAGTATAAGTTAATAGCTATTTCTTATAAGAGTATCCTTATTTCTAATATTTTTAATAATACTACTAATAATGATAAAAATAAGAACTACTAGTAGACTATTTCTAGCTCCTAACTATTACTATATTTAACTCTTATAACTTTAATATAAATATCAATCTTATTAAGATTATTAATAATTATAAGAATTATAATTACTTTTATAAGAGTCTAAAAGGGCTAATCTTATATAAAAGTAACTTTATTATTCTTTCTAGTCTTTTTAAAATACTTATCATTATATTTAGTCTCAATATATTATTATTAAAAGATAAAAGTATTAGTAGAATTAAAAAAAGTAAAATTAAAATAATAAAGAAGAATCTAATGCTTAAGAGTAGGATATTTTAAAATACCTCTAAATACTTTAAATATATCTTAGAAGTAGCTTATTAAATATCTAAAATAATATATATATTGAGGTTTATTATAGAAGTTATTATTAGTGTAATCTTATTATAATTTAAACATTTAAAGTAACTATAGTTATAGCTATTAGTATATAGTAAGTTAGGATAGGAAGTCTAACTAGGAGTTAAATATTCTTTTTATAAAACTAAAAACTTACTTTTTATAATAGTAAATATAAAGAATACTTTAGAATTAAGTAGGAGTTAGTAAGTAAATATCTTATTCATTTAAATAAACTATTTATTATATATATAAATAAAATCTCTATATTAAAATATGTTTAAACATTATAATAAATAAATAATATAGTATATAGTCTAAATGTAAATTATTGAAAAGTATGAACTATTTAAATTAGAGTAAGGCGTTTAAATATATATAAATAGAGCGGTTAGGTTTTATATAAACCGGTATAACTATATAGTATTTTTAGTATTATACCTATTCTTCTATACTTACTTAGTAGTAGAACTATTAGAGATATCCTTAAATCTTAAGTAATATATTATTATATATAAAATAGGGTAAATAGTATTTAAAAATAACTTTATAAGTATTTGAATAAAAGAAATTATTCATTATAAGTAACTTATTATAATCTATTATATATTTAATTGTTTCTATAGGTATTAGTAGGAGTATTTAGTTAGCTATGTTTAGAATTAATAATTATTTCTTATTTTAATATATTAAAGTAATCTTTTTATTATTTTTATTACTTCTTTCTTTCTTCTTTTTTGTATAAAATACTTTGAATAGTTATTGTTTTATATTAATAAATAGTATATTTATCAATATGGATTCTATATATCGAAATTTGAAAAAGATGATATATATTAGTTACTATTAATTTTTTATCTCTAGGATAAATCTATTGAAGTTGGAAAATAAACTATTAAGGTTAAGGTTTTATATAATATTATAGCTAATTTATTAATGTATTTTAATTTAATCTTTCTATTAAACAAATTTGTATTAGTTTTTGCCTAGTTTATTACTAAACTTAAGGGGATATCTCTTAATTCTAATTTAAAAAGTAATAGAAAATCGGATTCTGAAGTTATATTAGTTATCTTTTGTTTTCATTTAAATATTAATAATAAGAACTTTCAGTTTTAAAATACTTTTCTTGTTTTCTTGAAGATGTTTTATTTATTTTATACTTTCTAACCTTTTCTATTTCTTATACTTTTATTAATAGCGATTATTTCCTTCTTATTCTTCCTATTATTAATACTTTTATTAATTTTAATACTTTTCTTTATAACTAGTTTACTATTAAGATTGAAGTATAAGTTATTAATATTAATAATTCTTATCTATGTGCTTCTACTTTAAATAATAAGTAATAATATAAAGTTATAATATTATAATTTAAAGTTTTTATTTATTTTTATTTTATTAAGTTTTCTAATGTTTAAGAGTATTTACTATTCTTTCTGCTATTTAAACTTTTCAATATATCAAAGTTAAATAGTTTTATTAGGAAGTTAGCTATTATTGTATAAATACTTATTACTCCTAATAGTTTTAAATATCTTTATAATTATTTTAGAATAATTCCTACTCCTAAGTTATTTTCTAAAGATAAAAAAGATAATTTAATTAGTAGCTTTATAGTTTAAAATTAAAAAGAAGAATTCAAATTTATTATAGATGAAGAAGAAGATAAAAAGGATAATATTAATAAATTAGTTAAACTTCTTAAGAAATATATTACAATCATATCAAACCTTATAAAGAAGTTTATTCAAATTAGAAATTAAGAGGTTTTATCTAAAATAAATAATTTTAAATATTCATTTAAAGATACTTAATATTAATTAAATAAATTAAATCAGAAATCTAATATTTCTAAAAGTATTCTAATAAAATCTATTCCATTTAAAAAGAGTAATTTAAATAAAACATTAAGGAGTATAAAGATTATTTTCTTTAAATAAAGATAATTAGTAATATATAGTTTATTTCAATTACTCTTTATACTATTTACTACTCGAGTTTTATTCCTTCTTATAGAAGCTATATTTATATTATTAGTATTAGATGTAAAGATCTACTTTCTATTTACTATGATTAGTATGAATCTAAAGTAAGAAGATGTTATATTTTATTTTCTAATAAAATATATAAGGTATTTAAGAAGTATCTTAACATTATTTAAATCTTAGATAATAATAAAATAAATAATCAAGCTTAAGAATAAAATCTTAATTTTAAATCTAATTCTTTATAGATAAAAAATAAAGAAGTAAATAATATAAAAAGTTATTTTAAGTTGTACTTTATTTTTAATAAAAAGAATTTAAGTTAGCTTTTTCTAAGAATAGAAATATTTCTAACTCTACTATTAGAACTCGAGTTATTATGTAACTTATTATTACTTAACTATCTTAAGTTCTACTATTTATCTATCTATTTACTACTAGTTATACTCTTAGGCTTTCTGATATTCTAATTAGGTCTCTCATTATTTAAATCTCTATACTTTAGCTAGCTATCAGAGGATTTAGAAATCAGAATTCTTAATTCTAAATCATTCGTACTAGTTTGAGAAGTTAGAATTTTAATTTTAGTATTTTAATAACTAGTTCTAATAAGTTTTTTATATTCTTTAAAAAATATTCTAACATTAATTCTTTCTCTAGAAAATATAATTGATTTTCTATATTTCTTTAAGTTAATTTATATATATTAATTACTCTTCCTTACGTATTTATTTTAAATTTTAAATCTTAATAGTTTACTTTAAATTAGATATAAGTTCAAATAGAAAACTATATTTTTTATAAATAGCTTAAGGAGTATTACTACTTTCTAATTTTCTATATAAATATAATTAAAATTCTTTATTAAATTATTAGATTTCAAGAGTTTAGATCATTTATATATATTATTTAAATAATTAGGAATAGTTTTAAAAGGCTTATGAATCTATTTTAACTAAACTTAAGAATATTACTTATAGATCTATTAAGTTTTAAATCTTTTATAAGTCTATCTATTAATATTATATCTATAGGTATATAGACTATTTAAAATATCTTTTTAATTATTCTTAGTATAATTATATTTATTGAATATTTATATTTTAAAGTGTAGTTAATAAATACTTACTATTTAAAATAACTAATTTAATAATTCAGTAATTATTATAATAGATTTTTTAAATATCTCTAAAGCTAAGAAGCTTTACTTTTTCTCTTAATATTATAATAATACTTTATTAAATAGCTTTTTATTAGATTGGTTTTTTAAATAAAGAAATAATATAATTCTACTTCGATTTTGAAATTTCTTTATAATTTATAAAAGAAGTATTCTTAGTAATTAGGAGTATTGAAAATATCTTATTGATATTTCTTAAGTTTCTAAATTATAATACTAAAAATCTTATCTTATAGAAATATTAAATTATATAACTAATTATATTTTAAGATATTTAAGAAAGACTTATAAAATATCTTAAGAATTCAGAGTATATAAATAAAATATTTAATTATAGCATAATTTAAATATAAAGAACTAAACTAACTTTTATCTAACAAGTATAAATCTCTTTTAATATAGTTTGACCAGAATTTATAATAAGAAATGTTATTAAAAGTAATATTATTAGAGTTAATTCATATTTAAAATTAAAATAATTTATGAGTTTAATAATATATATATTATAAATTAAATAAATCTTTTAATACTTATTATATTTTATTATTTAAACTCTTATAAAATACTTAATAAGACTTTATTTCTTAAGTATATAAATATATTTTATATTTTTAATAATTCTAAAGATTCTTATGTTAACGACTTTATAATATAAGAGATAAATATTATCTATATAGAATAAAATATAAATATGTAATCTCTAGGTTTTCAATAGATAAAATCTTTCCAAATATAACTAGAAGCCTAATAATTTTAATATAATATAAAAAGCTTTATATTAAACAAAAGTATATCTCGAAGTTTATGAAGGGTGTATTTAAGCTTTATATAATACTTTATTATTTTAAATCTATTTAATAGTTTAACTATTCTTAGAAGTCTATTAAGATTTCTTATAATACTTAGAAATATATTAATAATATCGAATTATAAAACCTTAAAATTAAATTCAGCTATAATTATCATAACTATTCAAGAAATTTAAATACTTAGTATTACTATATATATAATTTATAGTAGATTGACTAATTATATATTTCTATATATATAGATCTTTACTTTATATTATTCTAAAAGACTATTTATATTTACCTTTTAAATAAAAACTTATTTAAAAAGAAAAAGCTTAGTTTTAATATCTTAATAATCCTTTTTTTACTAAATACCTTTCTCTTTTAGTTTAATGATCTTAGTTCTTACTATTTTGAAAAGAGGTTTGTATAATAGTTCTAAAAGATTATTAATATCTTTCTCAATCTTTAGTAATATAATTAGTCAATTAAAATATATTTGAATTTCAATAGAAAGATCTTTCTTTTGGAATATTCTTTTTTAAATAATGAGGAGTATAGTTAGGAAGTTAAAGCTTTTTTTATCTAATCCTTACTACTAATTAGGTAAATAAGTATTCATAAAATTATTTTATTTATATTTCATGAAATATAAAATACTACTATTATATGTTTTTAAAAGCATTATATAGTTATTAATATTAATCTCTAGTTTAAATTATTATTATTATCTACTCTTATATTGTTAATTAGGTTTTGGAATAGTTGAGTTTAATTTAATTAATTGGAATTTACAATTATATTTTAGCTTTTCTTAAGTTAGCTAAATAAGAGTCTTAAGGTAATTACTTTCTCATTAAGTTAAAATAAGTATCTCTTTTTAATTAGTTAGATCTCTTATTTGAAATATACTATCTAGTTTTCTAATTATCAGTATATTTCTTAAATTCTAATTTTTATTTAAAGTTATTTCATCTAGTTAAAGTTAATTAGACATTTAGATTATTCTTATCAGTTTAAGTTCTAGTTTAAATATAATTAAATCTATCTCATTAGCTTTTAAAATTAACTCTAGGTTTAATTTAATACCTTAACTTATTTCTAGTATTAATAAGATAGTTAGTAGAAAAGAAAAGCTTTTATCAAATGTTCTTACTATTTTAAAATCTCTGAGTATTTTAAAAATAAAGTTATCTTACTTTTTAGTAATTGACTTAATTAGTAGCTTTACAACTTCTTTTCAAAGTATTTTATATAAGCTTTATTTTAAGTAAAATCCTATTTTGTTAAATTTGATATTTTACGTAATAATAATTTTCTAAAGGATAAAGATTTAGATTTTATAGAGGTAATAAATATTTAGAATATACCATATTAAGTATGTAATATATTTTCTTAGTTTAACCTTAAATAATCTTTTTAAAATACTTTTTTATAACATTTCTTAAGTAGGTATACTTAATATCTATAAGTATAAATTTATTTTAATAAAACTATAAGTTTTAATTAGGGTTTAAAGTATATTCTAGTACTTACTCATAAAAGTATTATTCACATTAAGTTGCTTTGATTTTATATAGTAATTTCTAATATTTTGAATATTTAGAGATCTAGTATATAGTATAGTTACTATTTAAATTAATTCTACTTATAGTTTAAATAGTAGTCTAATAACCTCTTATATTTTCATTATTTAAATTATGAGCCTTTTTCTAATAAACGTATTTATTCTAAATAGCTTTTTAATATAAAGAGAAGATAGCTTTAAATTAATTTCTTATTTTATTATTTATTATTAGTAATTGGTTTCTCTATTAATTACTATTACTATTCTTTTAACATGTTATTAAATCTTATAAATTAAAAAGCTTCTTTACTGCTTAACCTATGTTTTAAATATTATTATTATTTAAGAAATTAAATCATAAGTTTTATTAAGTAGTATAAGTATAAAGAATAGGCTTTCAAATTTATCTTTAATAATAAGTACGTAAGAATGACTTATATAACTTTTAGGAAAGTTAAATAGATCTTAGGTTATATAGTAGAATAAGTAAACTAATTATAATTCTAAAGTTTATCTAGAGATTATTAATAAAAAGTAAGTTCTTATATAATAAGAATAAATTAGTTATTTTAGTTTTATAATTCTTACTTCCTAAGTATAAAAGATTAAATATTTAAGAGTATACTATTTAAAATATTTTATTTAAAAGTATTATATATAAATATTACCTAATTCTGTATTTATTAATCTTATTTCAAAGTGAAGTTAAGAAAATAGTATATTCAGATACTCTAAGACTATATTTAAACTATTTAAATAGATTATGAGATAATTTAAAACTCATTTATATTTAAGGAATATAACATTATACTTTCTGAATAATTATTTCATAGTAGTTAATTAGTTAATTAAGTTAAATCTAAGAGTATAATTAAAGTTTATATATTAGACTTTAGTTTAATTAAGAAGTATAGCTTTTAAAATAATATTTATATAGCAGCCTTTAAGATAGGTAATATTATTTAATATTAAGTCAAGTACATTTTTCCCCTTTAGATTATTAAAAATATTCCTCATTAGTTATTTGTTTTATCTAATTATAGGGAAGTTAGCTAAGTTATTCAAATAGTATTTATTTTTCTATTTAATTTAAAGAATCTGTTTTAAAGAAGTTTATTAAATTAGTCATATAAACTACTTTATAGTTATTAAATACTATACTTACTAAAAATAAGTAAGATTTCTAAATAGTTAAGAAGACTTTAAAAGAGATTTTAGCTAATTTCTTAAGAAGAAAGAAGTTAATACTTATATATATTAAATTAGAAGGGTAGTAGCTATTACTATTAGATTTATTACTCAAAGGATTTATTTTAATTTGTAAAGTATTGAAAGGCGTGCTTTTAACTTTATTAATATATTGCTTAGAGTTTAATTATTTGGTTTTAGTTAATTTCTTGTCAAAGGCGTATAGTTCTTAGTTATTTATTTAATTTATAATACTGTTTTAAATAGTCACTATTATTTGAATATTAGGGAATCTAATATATAAGTTTATTATAGTATATTTAATATACTTATATTCTTCTAAAAAGTATAGGTAAGTTTTAAAATTATATTAGTATTTTAATTTAAGCTGAGGTATACTATCTAACTTTCTTATAAGAATAATCAATATAAGTAGTATTTTACTATAGTTCTCTATTAAGGTTTTCTAAATATAAAATAGAATAGAAAAGATCTATCTATATCCAGTTAGATTTCTAATTTCTAAGTCTAGAGTTTTTCTTTTAATAACATTTTAATCTTAAGTTATAATTTAATTAGGCGAAATATATTAACTAAATATTTAGAGTTACTTTTAAATTATAAATTTTCTATAGACTTTAGGAATTTAGTATATAATAACTTAAAAGTAGATACTATATTACTTGTTATATTATATTAAACTAGAGATATTTAAATTAATCTTCTGAAGGATTTCCTTATACTTTACTCTAGTTTATTATTATATAATTAAGTTAATTTAAGTATATTAATATTTTAGAACTTTTAGAAGAATTTAAAAGGAAATATAACTATTATTAAGGAGTTCTATTTAAAGAGGTATTAAAAAGGTATTATTAGTAGTAATATTAATTTATATCTAAATGTTATTATAATATCTTCTTTTTTCTTTATAATTAGATCTCTAAACTATTCAGAACTTAAGATCTACTATATAATAATTAAACATATTTTTAATATTAGAAGTAAAGAATTTAGTATATATAATGATTCATTAAGTAGTACTTTCTTAAATAAACTATTTATTAAAGTTAAATAAATTAATTAGTTTTAAGATATTAAAATTCAATTTAACATTTAGATTAAAATACTTCTAGACATCTTAGCTAGTTATATAGAATTATATTATAGAATATTAATAGTTAAAGTTAGAGTTATTAGATAGTTTTATTATCATATTAAGGCTATTAGTAGTTAAGTATATTATATTTAAGTAGTTTATTAAAGATTTAATAAGATGAATTAAAAAGGACTTTCTTTATAGTAATCAATTAAGAGTAGTTTAGAGATAAATTAAATATTACTGGGCTTATAATTATAATCAATAAATAATATAGTATATAGTCTAAATATAAGTTATTAAGAATATGATTTATTTAAACTAGAGTAAAGCGTTTAAATATATATAAATCGAACGGTTAGGTTTTATATAAACTAGTATAGCTATATAGTATCCTTAGTGCCGTACTTATTCTTATAAGTATCATATCTAGAAAATTAGATTAATACTATAAATTAACTTATAATTATTACTGATGAAATTATCAAGCCTAATTATAGACTATATTTAAGAATATATTATTTTCCTTATATGATATCGAATAGATTATAATCTATAGTTTAAGTCCTATCTAGATATATATAGAAGAAACTCTTGAATAGTTTATAATAAAAGAATGTAATACTAAATATACTTTTCTCTTAATTACTTATAATAAATTACAGTTAAATCTTTAGTAACTAAATTTCTATAAATAGTAATTATTATATTTAAGTTTAAATCTATTTAATTATATTTCCTTATTTTGTTCCTAATTTCTAATTAGTAAAATAGTATATAGCTAATCATATTTTTCTTCTATAAGAGTTAGATAGCTTTATTAGATTTATAAGACTATTTTATTAATATCTAAGAAAGTATGAGTATTTATTCTCATAAACTTGAAAAATATAGCCTTCTATAATTTCCTATAAGTTATAAGAATTACTAGTATGTTATTATAATCTATATGAGTAATACTATTTTTATGTTCTTTATATTTCAATTATAATAACATTTTATAAAAGAATTAGTTATTTTATTTATATTTACGTTTACTTACAAGTATTAAAATATATTTATATATTGTATAGGTATGTATAATCTCTTAAAGATAAAACTTTATATGAATATTTAGAAAGGTTTTTCTTCCTAATTAAATCTTTACTCTATTATTTCTATTGAAGAATTCTAGATTAATATCACTTCTAATTTGTTTAATACAAATTAAGAAGTTATTAAATCTAATTACTTTATTGATAGTCTTAGGAATACTATAACTAATTATTCTTACTTTTGAATAAGATATTAGTATAAGTAATTCCTTTTATAATTATTTAAGTTCTAAGGTTTTTTTATACTTATTCTTTTAGTTTAGTTTCTTGTCTTTACCTATATTATATATTTAATTATTCTCTTTTTCAAAAATAAGGTTACTAAAAGTAGATCTATTAAGAAATAGTATCAATAAGAAGTTAAAAGGATTCCTTATTATATAGGATAATCTTTATAAACTCCTATTTGTTTGTAATCTTAAATTAATAACTATATATAATAGAGTTTAATTAAAAGATTTACGAGATTATTAATATAATAATATCTAAAGCTAAAAGTGTTTTAAATTAGGTATTTCTAAGAGGTAGTTGGAAGTAATCTAATAAATAATACTAATAAGATCTATAGAAGTTTATATCTTTAGCTTTCCTACTTAATAAGTAGCTTTATATAATACTTAGTAAATAATCTCCATATTAGTAAAATATCTAGTTATATACTATAGTTTATGTATATTTATATAAATAAATATAATTAGAAAGACTAAGAAGAGCTAATAGCTCGCTCTCTACTACGACTATTAGTAGATATATTACCTCCTGAAGTATACTTTTAGCGTTCTTACCCCCCTACTAACTACTATAACTAGCTTTTAGTTAATCTAAAGCTAAACCCCTTATACCTATAGTTAGTATACCTGCTTTATATTAACCTTTTCAATAATAAATAACTAATAACTCCTTCTATAATAACCTCACGCTTTTATATCCTTATAGCTATATATAATTTAAATATTTTAGGATATTTAATTACTACTAACTATTGGTATTCTATTTAAATATTTCTTATAATCTTAATATCTATAACTTTAACATCTTTATTAGAAACTAAACCTTACCTACTTTTAAAACGAAGCTTTATACTATTAATATAAAAGTTCTCTACTACTAATACAAGCTAACTTACAATCTCTGTATAAGTATAATAAGATTCAGTCTATTCTTATTAGTAAGTAGTTTTAATATATTAAATATAGCTGATATATAATTAATACTAATATAGATATAGATACTTCTAGTATAACTAGATAACTTTTAAACCCCCTATATTTATATTATTATAATATTTTAAAGTATTTAGTAATTAGTATTATAGTAAGGTATTAATATTAAGGTGTTATATAATTAATATTTAGTTTCTAATATTACTAGTTTAGTATAATATCTTATAAGATAACTAGATAACTTTCTTTTTAATATTTATGAACTACTTATTAATTATAATATTTAGAATGAATCTATTAAAGCCTAAATTGATATACTAATACTTTTAGTTATAATAGTTATAATTAGATATCTCTATACTTATCTTATAGTTATCTTATTATATATAGTTATATAGACTTTGAGGAGATTTTAGTTCTATTATAAAGGTTATAGAAGAATAATAAATTATAGAATATCTAGTTTTTATAAGTATTCTGTTTTATTCTATCTTATGAGGTTTATAAAGATTCTTAACCTTATAACTTTAGTAGTTACTTTTAGCTATATATATTAAGCTTTAGTTTTAATAAAGTTCTCCCTATATAGATTATTACTATGAAGTCTTCTATTATTATAAGATTAACTATTAGAACTAGGGGTATAATTATCTATAATAATTAGTAGTTTCATTACTATTTA
The DNA here is from genome assembly GCA_004366825.1 of Colletotrichum spinosum. Lineage (NCBI taxonomy): Eukaryota > Fungi > Ascomycota > Sordariomycetes > Glomerellales > Glomerellaceae > Colletotrichum > Colletotrichum spinosum. The sequence continues at coordinate 13,261 of QAPG01000292.1, read as the reverse complement.
AACTAGTTGTAAGCTGGTATTAATACGAATACTATTATTAAGTAAAGTCTATAGGTAAATCTATATATAGAGTGAAGAGCTTAGATACTATTCTAAGTATAGAGTAAAAGTAACCAAATAATTAGAAAGACTTAGGAATATAACTATTAGTTTAAACTTAGCTCTAATTTAGAAGTTCGTATAAGCTTTAGAATAGTTTATATAGAAGGTTATAACTTAATATATTAGTAGCAGCTTTAAAGTATTCAACTTATTATAACAGTACTTATAATATTAACTTATATTAGAATACTACTAGTTTACTTTAATAATACTAGCTATAGATATAAAAGAAAGCAATAGATTACTACAGACTAGCTAACCGTCCTTTGAAGTGTTAAGTTAATAGCTATTTATAATAGTATCCTTACTTTTAATACGTATAATAATACTACTACTACTACTAATAATAATAATAATAATAAGAATACTACTAGCTACTATTACTATACTTAACTCCTAAAACCTTAAGATGAATATTGATCTTATAAAAGCTGTTAATAACTATAAGAATTATAATAACTGTTATAAAGGCTTAAAAGGGCTAGCTTTATATAAAAGCGATTTTACTACTCCCCTTAGCCTCTTTAAAGTAACTATAGCTATATTTAGTTTTAATATGTTATTGGAAGAAAAGGCTATTAGTAGAGTCTAAAAAAGAAATTAAAGTAATAAAGAAGATTCTAGTGCCTAAGAGTAAAGTGTTCAAAAATAACCCTGAATACTTTGAAGATAATTTAGAAGTAGCTTGTGAAATATCTAAAGTATATATATATTAAAATCTGCTTATAAGTTGTAGAAGTTATCATCACCTAATAGTGAGGCAGGTATAACCTAACATTAAATATATTATATTATATACTATCAATATAACTTTATTATATAATATTCAAAGACCTAAAGTAATCCTAACTATAACTATTAGTATAGAATAGATTGAAATATAGGTCCTAGCTAGAAGCTAAATATTCTCTATATAAACCTAAGGACCTACTAATGAGATCTTTATCTGTATATTTTAAGTAAAATTAGTATTATAAGATAATATGAATAATTATAAATATTATTCTAGTTTTTGTAATTCTTTATAAGTCTAGATGTATGATTAGATTTGCTATATATTTCAAAATAAAAAGAATCAAGATTTTAGAAAATCTTAAATATATCAACTATAGAATTCTTATCCGACTATACTATTAACAAAAGCCTTCTATATATTTATTACCAATAAGATTGATTTAGAGTATCTTATATTGAAAGGTTTTATATACCAAGAATTAAAAACTAGAGAAAACTTATATATAGATTGTATAATACTTATATTTTCAGTAAACCTAAATCTATATAAAGCTACCTTTTAAGAAATAACTTAACGAATACTTTTAGCTTTTTCTTAAGTAAACCTTATTAGTAGTTATATTAAATGTTTTAAATCTATTTAAAGTTATATACCTCTTAGGACTTTTGAAAAGAAACCATATCTAATAGTTAACTCTTGCCTTTTTTACCCTATAGATACCAGTAATATTGAGGAACTATTTAAATAGAAGAAGCCTTAAATAGTAAACCTAGTTAGTTAATAAAATAGCTAATAAATTGAAGGTATATATATATTCTTATCTATTATAATTACTCTTTAAAAGATTCCAATAGGTTATTATATAATATTTACTACAAGCTATGAATATTTATTCCTAATTATGAATAGCTACCAGCTATTAATAGTAATTAATAATGGTCAACACTTAGTAGTAATTACTATATTTAATCTATATAACTAAAAGGTTTATAACTACTAGTTGTATTTACCTATTACAAGATTCGAATTTATTACTTTTACTATAAAATAGTAGATGCTAGCTAGATATTAAACTACTATATTAAGTGGGTTTAAGTAAACTTCATATCAGTTATATTAAAAGTTTCTAATCTATTCAAAGTCACATACATCTTAGAAAGCCTTTAAAGGAAGCTATACTTAGTAGTCTGCTCTTACCTTATAAACCCTATAGATAATACTAAAGTTGAAGAATTATTTAAACAGAAGAAACCTTAAGTAGTAATAACATAATAAGTCAATATAAATACTAATAAGGGGAAAGTATAAACTTATCTATTATAATTACTTTTTTAACAGATTATAATAGGTTATTATATAAAACTAATACCTACTAGCTAGTAGTATTTATCATTAGCTATTAATAGTTACTAGCTATTAATAACTATTAGTAAGAGCTGATAATTAGTAGTAGTTACTATACTTAGTTTATATAACTAGGAGGTCTATAATTACTAGTTGTATTTACTTACTATAGGATATAAACCTATTGCCCTTACTATAAATAGTAAAAGCTAGCTAGATGTCAAACTACTATATTAAATAGATTAAGTAAACTTCATATTATAATAGTAATATTCTGTAGGATAGTATTATAGTCAGCTTCTATATCCTTTAATTTAAAAATAAAATATTCTTAATAAAATATATTAGCTTAATAATTAAGATAACTAACTTAATATGTCTTACGATTAAAATATATCTTCAACAGAGTATAGAAAGAATATATAATTAATTTCATTAGTCTAACCTATATGAACTTTATAGTTCTCATTACGTTGAGTAAAGTAAGATGAACGTATAAATATATCAAGATCATTTAATTTACAACGTATATATATAATTAATAAGATTTTGAACTATTTGATACTTATATAATTATGGAACTATATTGAAAATATATAGAATCTGAGAATAGATTAATATATATTGTTATGTAAACTAAATGTGCTATGGAAAGGTTTATACAATAGTGAAATTATATTTCTTTAATTAAAGCTTTTAGTAAACTAGGTTTATTTAAACACTTAAAGGTTGAACTTATTTCTATGCAGATTTATTATTATTAAAAGCTAAAAGTAAGTCCTTTTCTTAGTAATTTCACTATTAAGTATATAATAGATAATAAAAGAAGCTTTTAATATTAGTTTATATTTTAATACTCATTTTAAAGTATATATATAGGAGAGGAATACTTCAAACTAATTTGTAATTTATATAATAAGTATTTCTCATTCTCAATATTTAGATAGAATAAGTTATAATAGTTGATATTAGATCTAGAGAGCTTGTAAAATATAGATTAATATTTATAAAGCAATAAATAAGAGAGGTAGATTAATTTGATTAATACTATTTCTATTTCTAGAGAGAATGTTAAAAAAAACTTTGAAAGTAATCTAGTGTATATTAAGTCATTCCATTTATATAATACTATCCTACGTATCCTAATATTTATTATTTGTCCTTATTTAATATATAATCAAATAAGATAAAAGGATAAGTAGATTTTCTAAATAGTAGTCATAGCTACTATAAGTTATATATAGTAACTTATTTTAAATATATATCTCTTCTATTTTAATATTTCTTAGATTCTAGTATATTATACTTATAAATACAAGGCTATAAAGTAGCTCTATATTTAGTATCGCTTAAAATATATTTTAGGGTTAAATAATAGTGTTTATTTACTATATTTAGCTCTACTAAGTAACTTTATAATATCTAATTTTACTGCTTCTTTCTTTAGTATGTAGAACAAAAGTCAATATTCTAAATTCTATAAGAAGCGACTTTTCCTACTAGTAGAGTTTAAAGCTTTTTAGGTAGTACTACTATAGTAATTATATATAATTAATACTATTCAATATGAGAAAGATTAGTTTCTATAACGAAAACTATAAATTTGAATATAATTATTAATATAGTAAAATACGTAAAGTAATAAGGAATTTCTTTAGGACTATTATTAAAGTTATTATTATATTAGTTATTATAATGAGTAGAATTACTTGTTTTGATAATACACCTACTATCTAATAATCTACTTCTAATAAAATTATTTCTTTAAGTAGTATTCTTCTTAATAAGAAAGCTTTATATATTGACTACTTCTAGTATTAGAAATCCATTGATATTTTATTTTAAACCCTAGGTAGTATTATTTTCTTATCTTAGTGAAATCACTTTATTTATAACTATTAATTATTTGTTAATTGAACTTAGAATATTATAAATAGTATTTAGTATAGTCCCAGGCTTTCTTAGATTTTCACTAAGATCTAGTAGCTTTTCGTCTAAGTTCTTACTAAATTATATCTAATATATATTTCTATTTTAATTAAAATTAGGCTTCAGTACTTAGACGTATGAGTATTGAACTAATAGTAAATAGCTTATATGAATAACTTTAATTATTATCTCAATTGTCTATTTAATTATCCTTATTATAGTAGTACTTGTCTAGGTATATTATATCATAAAGAGAGATCTTATAGCTTAAGTAGAAAGTACAGTCTAACTTAGATTAATATAAGATACGATTTATTTCTACTATAATGGAATAGTTATATCATATAGTTTGGTATAATAATAGTTAGCTAGTAGATAATTATACTAAGAAATGGAAAGTTTGTAATAGGTTTAAGAAGTATTCTAAATTTGCTATAAGGTTAAACTCAGGTAAATCAAAGATAAGTAGAGGAAAAATTATCCTGAATTATTTAAACTGAAAATTACCTAGTCTGATATTACTAGTATTTATATAATAATTTCAAATTAATTCTTACTAATTATAATGAGTATAGGTTCTACTAATATTATCATTATAGCTTTCCTTTTTCTATTTGCTCCTATTAAAACCTTAACCAATGGTATTTTTATATTAACATCAAATTTATAATATTATTTATAATCTTTCTATAATAATCTTTCTTATTAGTTTGGTATATACGTTTTATTTTGATTTTCTTTTTAATAATTCTTTCTTTTGTTTTTATTGAGAAGATTCTTCTACCTTTCAAACTTCTATAAGTTATATGAGTTTATAACTCTACTAGATAGAAATAATATTAATAAGCTACTAAATAGAAAAAGAAAGACTATATTCACTTTCTCTAAATCTAATAAAGCTAAGTATAGTAATATAGATATATTTCTATAAATAAATATTATAATTATTCTACTTTGATATATTTTCTTTTTCTAAAAAGTAAAGTTATATTACTAATTTTTATTTAGTTTATATTTACTAACAACCTATTTGACTAGATACTTATATAATAAGAGTATATTGATAAGACTAATGAAGAGTAAGTAGATATCTTAAAGTCTTATTTTCAGACTTAAATCATTCTATTTTAAAAATATATTTCATTTTATTTAAAAAACTTTCTTTTAGCTAATTAGTAGAATTTAAATTGAGTAAATTTAATTTACTAGATGTTATATAGATTTATAATTTTATTAAATAAGAAATCAAACATAAGTATTATATTTGGAAGAATAAAATACTTTAGAACTTCTATATATATATTCTATAAAGATATACCTTATAACTTATATAGAAAGTTAGAATAATTAGAATAAGATTACTATATAGTTATAAATTATATAATATAGTAGCTTCAAGCTACTATAAGATAAAAGCCTTCTTATAACTACTACTAATTAGCCTACTAAGTTGAAGTCTTACAACTTATAGAAATCTACCTTTTACTACTATATCTTTTCTTACTAAACCTTTAACTATAAATCCTTATAATTCTTCAACTTCTATCTTTCAAAAAGGTAAAGCTAGGATTTCAATAATAGTTCTATTATAATAAATAATCACCAAACACTTAGGAATAATATTAGAAGTAACAATAATACTTACAACAACTACTACTATTAAAATTACTAATAAGAATATAATAATATCTATACTAGCTAAACCTCAAGTAGTAATTATAATAATACTTATATACCTCTTTAAATAATAGTCTTCTCTTATAGAAATAATATTAGTTTAACTATCTAGTAGTAAACTTATAGTAACTCCTATATTATTAATCCTTAAAACAACTCCTAACTATAAAAACTACTTAAAACCTCTTAATTACCCTTATAACCTCTTTTATAGAAGTCCTACTTTATATAAAATTAAAACTTAACTAATAGCAATTTAAAATAATTACTTTCTATACTTAGAAGCTTCTATAATATATAAATTTTCATACGTTATAATTAAATTAATATATAGCCTATGGATCTAATAGTATAACTTCTCATATATATTATTACTAAATCCTATTTAAGCAAACTTTATAATATTTATTTACTACTTATTAACTAATCCTATTCTATAAGAATTATATTTATACAATATACTTTATATATTTCAATATAAAGGTTAATTTCTATTAAAGTTCTATATTAAATAATTAGTAATTTATAGAATTCCAAATATTCCTATAGAAGCTTTAAGACCTCATATATTTACCTTCTTCTATTATTTTAAAGCTAGATTATAGTAGTATTTATAATACAAGAAGTTTAATAATTAAATACTTAAAGCTATAACTCTAACAGCTAAATATTTATAAGAGACATTACAGCCCTAGAAGGATGCTGTTAGTAGTATTGATAAAAAGGTAATTAGTATTAAGAAAACTATTAGCTTTAATACTACTAAAAGCTTAATATTTAACTACTATAGAAATATTCTAAGAACTTTAAAACAACTATATTTTAAAAGCTAGCCTCTATATAAAATATATAATAAGTTAAATTATACTATAACCAATTACTACTACAATAAGTACTATATAAAGTATAATTAGAAGGATTACCCTATAAGGTTTTACTATTCTAAAAATATTACTAGAAGAAGTTACATTATGAAAGGGATATTAAGAGGCAACTTATAAAAAGCTTTAAGTAAAAGAAAATTATACTACTTTAAAAATATAGTTAACAGCATAGTATTATAGTATATTAGGGGGACAATCTAACTAAAAGAATTATTACTATAATTAACCTAAAGAGGTCAGTATATATATTATATAAAGATATTACTAAAAACGTATTAAAAATACCCTAAGGGGATTCTCACTAGAAGCTAATACTATAGTATATTTAATTTAAGAGTTTACACTTTATATAACCAATATTATTAGTATATATACTAGCACCCTACTATCAGAAAGCCTAAAGAAGCTCTAATATAATAAGATAAAGTTAGATATCTTAATTTGTACCTAAAGATTTACTCTAATTAATTTAATCTACTATTAGATACCTTATTATCTAATTAGCTATAAGATGAAATCAAATACTTTAGTTTTTACCTAAAGAGTTTTTCCTATATATTTCATTATTATTTTAACTATTATTTTAACTATTATTCTATTACTTCAACTATTACTTCAACTACTAAATAGTCAGCAACTAGCTAGTGAAGCTATTTAAAAATAGCTATATAATATTTAATTATAAGCTTTAGACACTAAGCCTTATAGAAAGAGGGATAGTTCTAAAGATATACCCTATAGCCTATATAAAGAGCTAGAATAACTAGAATAAAGTTACTATGTAATTATAAATTATATAATATAATAACCTCAAGCTATTATAATATAAAAACCCTCTTATAGCTACCACCAGTTAGCCCACCAAGTTGAAGTCTTACAACCCACAGAAACCTACCTTTTACTACTACACCTTCCCTCGCTAAACCTTTAACTATAAACCCTTACATATTCATAAATACTACTCTATATTAATATAAATAAAACATTAATAAAAGTATATTATACAAATAAACAGAACTAGTATAAGATTTACTTATTTTAATATAATTATAGAAACTTACTAATACTATATTATAATATCTAAATATTAAGAGTTTAAAATCTTATTTTATTAGTTTTATAAATAGATTAATATAGAAACAGCTTTTCTAACTATTTATCAATAGTATTATATTATATCTTAAGTTTTATATTATAATATAAGTAGAATCGAATATTTTTCAATTATATCTTTAAAACATATATTATAGAGAAAGAATATCTAATATAGAAATAAAGATTGAATGAAACCTAGAGTTTATATCTTAGTAAGTAATTTAATACAAATAAAGTACATAATTAATAAGACTAATTAAACTATACTAAGAAATTCTATTCGATAGAAATAGAAAGAAATTGAAGAAATAGTAGAAAGACTATATTTTAAATTCAGATTTATACATAAGAAGCTTAAGACCTTTATTTATATTAATAACAATAATAATTCCTTTGAACTTATTACTAACTTCTTTAACTATTTCAATGTATACAATTCTACTATAAGTAATATTGTTAAAGTATAAATCTTAACTTAAACTTATTAATATCTTACTACTAATAGTAAAAACTGTAAAATTAATAATAATCGTTCAATATTCAAAAACTAAGCTATATCTTCTAAAATATAGTAGTAAATTTGAATTATATAGAATAAGAGATATATATAATGAGAGCTATATAAGATATATATTATTGATTAAGATATAAGAATGAAATATGTTAATAATAAGTAGGGATAAATTAGAAAAGTAGATATATATCTATTACTTAATGAACTTTACTTAGCTTTTACTAATAGGTTTTCTTTATAACAGTTGATAAATTAAACTAATAATATTAGATTAATTATTTAATTACTAATTTCTCTATTAAGATAGATTGATATATCTACTTATATAGACTAGAAAGCTAAGAATAAAAATTAAAATAAGAGAGTAATATATTATTCTAAGAATGATCTATTTTACTATTAACTTATTACTTGTTTTTATTTTTACTTCTATTTTTAGGTTTCTAATTTATATTATATAGATATTAGATTGATATAAAGCCTGACTAGTTATATCTTCTGTAAATTCTAATTATTATATTGATATTATCTTAATTAATTATCTATTCTCTCTTTCAATATTTGTTATTTATATATGTGTTATTCATATAAATAGAAATATCTCGAAATAAATGAATATTAATTTAATTAAATTACTATCTTCTTAAGTCTAAAGATACTTCTCTTTTTTTCTATATATTTACTAAGTTAAATATAGTATGAAGGTAGTTAAAGCTATAGTAGTAAGTAACTAAGCAGTCGACCTACTTATTTAAACTAATAAGAATAGAAGGATTATTATATAGACTTATCCTTATAATATAATATATATATATATATATATATATATACTATAACCTAGAGATAGAGATTATAAATAGAGATAATTAGTTATATATTATTTATATAATAAATTAATTATGATATTTACTAGTTATAAACTAATACTAATTAGTAGTATTTTATTACTACTAATATTATTAACTATTATTTAACTATAAAGTAATAAGGAATAATCTAAAGCAATAAGATTCTAATACTTCTTAAGGAAATCTCTAGAAGTTTATATAGTAAAAATAAGGAAAGAAAGTAAACTTATAATAGCCTATTAACTTAATATTATTTACATTTGTTATATAATAAGACTAATGATTAAAGTCCCTATTAACATATTAAAATAAAAGTATAATAGTAAGTATAATAAGATTAAAATAAATAAGAAAGAAAATTCTATAGTATATTACTATTTCTCATTACTATCTCTTAATATTCTATATATATTTAATAGATAGAGAGATCATAAGAGATTAATTTGATAATTATAATAATATAATAGACTTTCTCCTAATAAAAATAACTTAAGGAATAGAAAATTTTAATTTTTAATTTAACTTTTAGAGTTTAAGGTATAATTGATAGAAAAGAAGGAATTATAAAAAAAGCTTTATTTTATTAAATAAGAAGATTTTAAGAAGTAGTATAGAGAAGCTAGTAATATAAAATAATTATAAATACTCCTAATATTTCTTTTCAAGTATTCTATAAGTAATTATAATAGGTATTTTGTAAGGATATCAAGAGAACTAGTAAGTTTATAATATTATAATAAGTAATACCAAGACTAAAAGTATTATAAAATTATTATTTATTATTCTAATCCCTAAGTATTTGTTAAGTAATTTCTTATATATTAATATTATGGAGGGTTAATTAATATTATTTATAAACAATATAAGGAGTACTAAATCAATATCTAGATATATAGCTATTTAGCTAAATATAGGTATTATATATTTAAAAGATCTTTTAAAAAAGATATCTAATAGCTAATAGTAAGGCTTAGAATATAAAAGAAAAGATAATTATAAGAAATAGTATAAGAGAAGAAAATATATATTAAAAAGAAGAAGTAGATATTACTACCTATTTAATGAGTATAATAATTCTTATTTTTAAATTTCTTTTTTATAATATATTAAGAAAAGGTATTATTCTATATATTAGTAGATATATATAATAATAAGTTTTAATACTTATTCTTTTATTTCTTATTGATTCTATTTACTACTAATAATATATTTATATAGCCATAGTATATAATTATAGTCAAAAAGATTAGCTTCATAGTTATATTCGTTTTAATGTTATTCTTAGTTCTAGCTAATTATACTATTTTATATATATTGTTAGGTATATTATTAAATATAATAATTAGATAGTATTTATTTTGAGGGATATTTAAGAAATTCCAATTAGAAAATATATATAAAGTTTTACCAGAGGGAGATTTGTACTTAGTAGTTATAATTTATCTAATAAGTATATATACTTCTAGAATTATAGTCTTTAGAGAAATATTTATACTCAAGATATAGTAAACCTATACTAATTATAGATATTTTCCTAACTTATTATTTTAGATTATGTTTCCTTCTTTAGATCTTATTATTAATTCTAGAGAGATATAGAATAATTAGAATCGAGTAGTTTATATTAATAAGTATAAAAAAGTATTTTAATAAATTAAATTACAAATGCTAATTAGTATATATTAGAAAGTTATATTTAATTTGTAGGGAGACTAGGTTATATTTTCTGACATCAATATAAATACTAATAATTTGTATATCTATTATTATATATAAGTATTACAAGAATAAGACTTCCATTTAAAAGACTTATAGGAAACTTATTAAGAAGCCTTTTAAAATTAAAAACAAGTATATTTTAATATAATAAAAAAGGCATTATAATTACTTAAGAGTTACCTTATTAATAGAAGAATATATTTCTTTATAAATAAAAAGATTATAAAAGAGAAGTCACTAGAAGTACTTAATAGGAATATATGAATTTAATAGATAGAAGAAAGTATTAAAGCTAATTAGAAAGGATATTACTATTTAAAATAAGAGATTAAGAAGAATGTAAAATATATTAAATAATTCCTAAAGGTTAGAAGGTTTATACTTATTAAGAGATGATAACTATGTGAACTAAAGAGTTTAAAAATAGAAATAATTCTAATATAAATAATATTATTAGTATTAATTATTGGGAGTATATTAATATTAACCTTATAGTTAGCTCATTAAAATATTTAGATAATTATATTTATATGTATTTTAAAAATAGAAATAATTCTAATATAAATAATATTATTAGTATTAATTATTGGGAGTATATTAATATTAACCTTATAGTTAGCTCATTAAAATATTTAGATAATTATATTTATATGTAGTTTTATTATACAAAATAATTCTAATTAAAAGAAGTAGTAATAAGAAGGATTATAGTAACTCCTAAGACTTTATATATATTTGAGGAGAAGCTACTAGATATTTTTAAAATAATATATTATTTTTAATTAATGTTATAAGAAAGTTGAAGTATTATTAAATAAGATGTACTGACTAAGTAATAAGTATATAAAGAAGGATTATAACATTATTAAAAATGGAATATAGATATTTATTACTAAATATATTAGTTATAGTATTAAATAGCATTCTATATAAATAATATCTAATAATATGTTTACTAGGTAAAAATATATATATATATATTATAAGCTTTTAGATATATTAATATATAATAACTTCTTAATTATATAAATAGTTATTATAATTAGGAATAAATTTGAGATATTTATAATATATTATAATTACTATGGAAAATAGAAGAATATAGATCTTAAACTATTTATTAAAACTTATCATTACCTCTATATAGTTAAAGTACTTAAAATAATAGTACCTAGGATTAATTTATTTAAATCTATCTATTTAAACTGTTAAAACCTATAAGAAGAAATTAATAAAGAGATATATATAATTATATATTAAATATACAATATACTTTATATCTTCCATAATACTATTAATAAGGTAAAGTTATTATTAATCAGATATATAAATAGATTATAGAGATCTTTAGAAAATAATAATAATTACTTAAATATAAGAATATGTATATTATACATTATAATTAATTTCTAGCTAATTATATATATAATAGCTAAAAGTATAATTAATATCTTAACTACTATTAATTATATTAATCTTTATATTGAATAAGTAATAGTAATATCTCAAAAATACTTTATAAGAAACTATAAAAAGGAGATATAAATACTAAATACTAAATATGTTTAAGATTAATAATAAAATACTAATTAATAGAATATATAACTAAAAAGTATAAAATAGTAGTATTATGGTTTAAAAAGATATTCATTATTAAAATAAAGTTAGTGATAGAAATTATTACTTATCTTAATAATATTATACTAATAGAAATAACTATAGACCTATTATATAGTAATATAAATAAGATATTATAAGAAGATTTTAAAATAATATATTTTATGATAATAAGTAGTAAGATTAGAATAATTAATCTTAAGAAGCTTATAGGAATCTTCTAAAATTATACTTATTACTAGTTTATAATATTAATTAAATTAGAGATGTTTCTAATTTTAAAACTTTCTAAAATGATATTTAAAAATATCTTTTTAGATATAGAAATAAGAAGACTATTTATAAGAAGACTATTTATAAGAGATATATAATAATTAAAAACTTTCTGGAAGATTACATATAATATCTTTAATTTAAGAAGACTATTTTGAGAATAAATATAAAGTTTAGAAATAAATAAAATATTATAAGTTTTAACATAGCTTAAGTATTTATATGTTTTAGAAATATTAATTTTAATATTATATTAATAGTTATTTTATTTCTCTTTAAGTTTGTTAATATAACTTGATTCTAAATCTATTTTAATAATTTCAATAATAGAATTAAATAGAAAGGAATATCCTTACTTATAGAGACATAGAATAAATACCCATAGTTTTTAATCTAAAAGACTTCTTATAATAAGACTATTAATATCTTTATAAAAGTAGAAATAAAACGATTTTATAAGAGATTTAATTATTTTAATATCTAAAAGTTAACTAATGATTTTAATAGAATAGATTAAATGATA
>QAPG01000291.1:0-29163 GCA_004366825.1 Colletotrichum spinosum | reverse complement strand
AATTAGTAAATAGATATAATTAAGAAGCTATTATATATATTTAAAATATCTAAAACTTAATATTATATATAAATCTTATATACTTCTTCTATTACTTTATAAATAACTATTATATATCTTATTATATCTAGAAATAGTAGTAATAATATATTAATATATAAATATATTCTAGAAATAAGTATAACTAATATAAAGCTATTAGGATTACTAATATTATTAATTATTTTAACTATATTTTTAAATACTTCTTTTCTTAATCCTTCTAGAATCTTATTATATATAATCTTATAAGTCTTGTATAGAAGAATATAATACTATTCATATTCAACCTTACTGATATTATTATAAATTTCAATTAGTATAATTTTTGCTTTACTACTTATATTATTCACTTTTAGTTTAAAGTTTTTAGTAGTAAAATTATAGTTTATATTAATAATAATCTTATTTAAGAGATTTTAATATATATCAATCTAATATACTTTTAATATATATTATATATGTCTTCTATAGAAATACTTCTTATAAACCTCATAGCTATAAATACTATTAATATATTAACTATATATCATATAAGCTTATTACTATTAAGATATATAATTTTAATAATAATCTCTATATTAAACTTATAGTTATTTTTAAAATTAAATTGTAATTAATATAATACCTTACTATTTATTTAGTATTAGTAGTAGCTTTTTATAATTACTTTAATGTTACTAATATTTATAATTTAACCTATTTTATTAAAGATATTATTTAGTTTTTAAATACTAAAATAATTAAATTTCTTATAGAATTACTATATTTCTATTTTTATAAAGAAAGTAATAGTTTTATTATAAAAGTCCTTTTAAACTAAGAATTATAAATACTTATTATATTTATCTATAAGTATAAATCATCCTTCTTATTTAACTTTATTATTAGAATCATTAAAATAAATTTAGAATTAATTTATCTTAAAGAGAATAAAGAGAAATAACATATCTATTAATATAATATCAGAATTAATATCTCTAAAGAATATAAGTATTCAGGTTATATTAAAATTTATAATATTTTACTTATCTTTAAATTATATATTTATTTTTAGAATAATCTTATTAAGTTAGATATTAGGTATAATCTTCTAGAAAACTTTTAATTATTATATATTTCTTATAAATAGTCTTCTTATTCTTATATCTAAGAGGATAATTTTAAATATAACTTTAAAAAACTTTAAGGTTATAAAGGTTTCTAATTTAACTAATATTATTAAATTATAATAAGTATAATCTTAAAAGACTTCTATAAGCCTCTTAGAATTAATTATTCTAACTTTACTATTTATTATTATAAAATATATTATTTTAAAATCTTCTTCTAATATCTTACTTATATTATTATATAATACTTCTATAATTATTTCTATTAATATAATACTATCAAAATAAATAGTAATTTCTACTACTAACTTTATATTAATAATAAATATCCTTTTAAAATATAATACTACTCTTCTATACTTTTTAGTTATATATTTTATTAATTAGTATTTTATTACTAGTTTCAAATATATTTACTACTTACTATATATATTTCTATTTTAAAGTTTTTTTATAAAATAGCTATAAGGTATTACTATTACTTATTTAATATAGAAATTAATATAATTACTAGTAGTCAAAATATTAATTATACTTTTAGTTGTTATATATATATAGTTAGCTAGAAATTAACTATAATTTAGAATATAATTATTCTTCTACTTAAATCATTATTATTAATATCTAAAGATCTCTATAATCCATTTATATAGCTTATGAATAGTTAGTTTTACTTTATTAATAATATTTTAAAGAATATTAATTATATTATATACTTATTATATAGTTATATATATCTCTTTATTAACATTTTCTTATAAATCCTAAACGTTTAAATAGATATATCTAAATAAGTTAATCCTAATTATTATTACTTTAAATACTTCAACTATATTAATATAACTATAATCTTTAGTAAATATTTTAAAGTTTATATTCTTCTATTTCCTATAGTAATTATAATATACTATAAGTATTTCAAACTTATTTCTAATTATAATAATTATTTAAATAATTAAGAAATCATTTTAAATTAATATAATTAATATCTTATAACATATATATTAATATTCCCGCTTGACGTAGTAGTTCAACATCCAGCTAGCTTTTACTATTTTATAGTAAGAATAGTAAGTTCGAATCTTACAGCAAGTAATTATAACTAATATTCCTATTAGTTATATAAACTATTTATAGTAACGAATACTAGCTATTAGTTCTTACTAATAGCTATTAATAGCTAGCGACTATTAATAGCTAGTAATAGGTACTACTAGCTAGCTAGTATTAATATTATATAANAATAGCTAGCGACTATTAATAGCTAGTAATAGGTACTACTAGCTAGCTAGTATTAATATTATATAACTATAATCCTTTAAAGAAGTAATTATAATAGATATAGGTATATAAATATCTTCTATTTATCAGCTATTATATTAACTAACTATATTATCACTACTTAAGGTTTCTTCTATTTTAATAATTCTTTAATCTTAGTATTATCTATAGGGTTTATAAAGTAAGAGCCAACTACTAAGTATAACTTCCTTTAAAGGGTCCTAAGAGGTATATGACTTTAAATAGATTAAAGACCTTCAATATAACTATAATAATATGTATATATTTATCTAACTAATATATTATTAAATACTCCTCCTATAGAATCTTACTTAATATTATAATTAATATATTTAGTAATAAATATCTATATCTTATTTTGAAAAATATTATAATCTTTACTTATATACTTATTGTTTAATTAGTATATCTTACTAAATAACACCTTAACCTTCTTATAAAATTAGCTAGAAATAATATATTACTTTAAAGATATTTAGTAACTTCTCCTAAGGTATATCTAGAATCTTAAGAGTTTCTATAATCCTTCTTATTATTATTCTTTCTAATTAGAATTATTTCTTATAATAAAGCTTTATATAAGTATAACTATTTAAATATTTAATTTAACTAGTTATAGGCTTAGAATTAATATGCTTCTAATAGTTAATATGAATAATATTATTTATATTAGAATTATCTCTACTTTTAAGCTTTTTAATATAAACATTATTATCTCTTAATAAAGATAAAACTTCTAATTTTTAAAGATTATTTAATATATCTCAAATCCTTCTTAACCTTTTATTTTAAATAGTAATAATCCTTCTAATTAATTTTAATACTTTTCTCTATTTATTAAATTAGTATATCTCTATCAAATATTTCTACTAGTTTTCTTTTATAGTCTTCTTACTTATAGAAAGGTATATTCTTCTACTAATAAAATAGTTTTCAAGTAATTATAATACCTTTCTTTTTATTATATTAAAATATATTTCTTGTTAGTATTAGAAAGCTTTTTAATAAGTATTTTATAAATCTTTAAAATAGAAGTTTTATTCTTTCTATATTTATATATAGTAGTAGATATATATATTATTAATATTTATAGTTATATTAGATAGTATAATCTATTCTCCCTACTAGTTAGATAAAACTTTCTAATATATACTAATTAATATCTTTATTTTGATTTATTAGAATATTGTCTTAGATTTATTAATATAAACTACTATATTCTAATTAGTTTATATTTCTCTAGAGTTATGAATAAGATTTAGAAAAGAAAATATAGTTTAGAGTAATAAGTTTGAAGAATATTCATAGTTAATATAGTTTTGCTATATTTTAATTATAAGTATTTGTCTAAACATTATAACTTTAGAAATATATATACCTATTAGATAAATTACTACTATTAAATAGAAATTTCCTTCTAATAAAACCCTATATATATCTTTTAATTAAAATTCTTAAAAATCCCTTAAAGTAAATTTTATCTAATTATTATATTTAATAATATATATAAGATAGTATAGTTAGCTAAAGTTAGTAGTAGTATTAAAGTTAGTATTATTATTAAGTTGATCTTTTTAACTATAGTTATATATTATAACTATATAAATATACTACTAGTAGTAAAGAGAAATAATAATAGATAAGAAATAAATACTATAAGATATTATTATATATATCTTTTAATATATAGAATAGCATATTCTTCTTGACATATTATAGAAAGTAAGTTTAAAAATAAAAGTTATTATACTTATTAAATAAATACTAATATCTATTTTTTCTTATTAATATATATTTTCTTTTCTTATACTATTTCTTATAATTATCTTTCTTCTTTATACTTCAAGTCTTATTATTAATTATTAAATATCTTCTTTCTTAGATCTCTTAGATATATTATAATTATAGTTAGTTAAATAGTTATATATCACGATATTTATTTAATACTTCTTATATTATTTGTAAGTAATATTAATATTTTTCTATATTATCAGTATATAAGGGAATACTTAAAGAATACTTAGGGATTAGAATAAAAGATAATTATTTTAGAATACTTTTAGCTTTAGTATTACTTATTATAATATTATAAACTTACTAGTTTTCTAGATATTTTTATAGGATACATATTATAATTACTTATAGAATACTTAAGAAGAAGTATTAAGAATATCTATAGCTACTTTATATTACTAGTTTTCCTATATTAATATTTAGGATTTCTTTACTTAATAAATTAAGGTTTTTTTAAATTCTTTTTTTCCTCATTATAAAATAGCTTATTTACTAAAGCTTAGATTTTAAAGTTTAGATAGTCTTTAGTTTTTAAGTTATTATTATTATTAAAAGGTTTTCTTATAAAATATACTATAGTATTATAATAATTAAGTTAATTTCTTATTATCTCTGTACTTCTTAAATATATATAAAATATTTAAGGATAGTAATAACCGATAGTAATTTGTTTACTATAAATCCTTCTCTCTTATTTATATTAATCTTATTATATTTATTACTATATTTCTACTTTAGTAAGTTAGTAGGGGCTTTGATTATTAGTTTGTCATATAATAGATTTAAATAATATTAAGTTAATAAGTTATTATAAATTTACCTTCTTTCCCTATTTTTACTATATAGGTTTCTAGAGGTTATATTAGTATTTTAAAGTAGTATATAGTTATAATAGTATGTAAGTTTATCTATTTTTACTATATAGACTTCTAGAGACTTCTTTAGGAGGTATTATAATCTCGTCTCTTTAGATTATTCCTTATTGATTTATAGTTAAGTAGTAGTAAATAATACTAGTAGTAGTAAAATACTACTAATTAGTATTAGTTTATAACTAGTAAATATTATAATTAATCAATTATATAAATAGTATATAACTAGTTGCTTCTATTTATAATATCTATATTTAAGTTATAATATATATATATATATATATATACTATACGTTAAAAGGATAAATCTGTATAATAATCCCTCTACTCTTATTAGCTTAGAAAGTAGGTCGACTATTTAGTTACCTACTACTATAGCTTTAGCTACCTTAGTATCGTATTTAACTTAATACTATTCTTATTATATCATACATATTCTAATTTAATAATTATCTAAAGTAATAAGCTAATAATTAATTTATTTACTTATCTATTTATTCTAATAAGCTATTGATTTAACCTTTTTTGATTTAAATATTTTATATTCTTCACTTTGAAAGATTTTCTTTTTATTCATTGATAGAAATTGAATATTATAACAAAATCTATAAAACTCTCTATATTTTAACTATTTTTATAAAAATTAAATATCTTATTAGAATTAGTTTATTTTCATAAATAATTAATCTTCTTCAATAAGTTATCTTAATATCTTAAAATCTAAATTCTCTACCTATTTTTCTTTTTTTAATCTTTTAGATATGTAAGATTTATTCTTAATTAACGATATTCTCAAATTATTCCTAAGTCCTTTTCCTCTTTAGTTTTAAATTTCTTTAATAGTAAGAAAGTTAGTATGAATAGAAAATTAACTCCTTTTGTCTCAGATCTTACTGTAATTTTCAGTTGACTTTATAAACAAGTAAAAATTACATTGATCAAATAAAGAAAAGGAAAATACTAAGATTTAGACTTCTAATCTTTAGATTTATTCTTTTAGTGATTTCTTTATTTCAAATATAAAAGAAATTAAGCTTTAATCTTTATTTGTTTATAAGATATAATACTTTTTATACTATATATTATAAGACTTCTATATCTTTTTAGAAACACCCTTTATAATGTATATATTTTAGTAATTTAGTTTATTTTAATAAGAATAGGTAATTCCAAAAGAATTACTGTTTTGAAATTAGTAGTGAGTAGTTATTATAAGGTTCAGTTTATTTATAGTGAGATGTAACTTATTAATAAAGATATTTCTGTAGATATTACTAGATCTATTACTTCTAAAGATAAATATAAAAGTAAAAAGGCTCTAAGTTATATATAATTATACTATAAGTATAGTTCTTTTAAATTATTGAAGATAATATCAATAGCTTTTGAGTATTTAAACTTTTACAATAATTCTATAAGCTTTTAGGACTTACGAGTATATTCTTAACCTATAAAGAAGTCTTTTATACTACTTTAAGTAATTTTAATAACCCAGAAGAATTCCCAAGTAAATTAAAAGAATTAATTAATATCTTATTGTGTAATATATTAGAATTATTTAAATAACTAGTTATAATTTATATTCTAAATAGTTTTGATTCTTATTATAAAGGTTATTTTACTTTTATAATTTAGAACGTTAGACTTAATAAGGAAGTCTATACTCTAGACCTTTTATTCTCTAAGCTATTAAATAGATGTGAAAGAAGAAATAATAATTTAATCAATTATATCAAGGATATTTAGAAAGAGAAGAATTTCAAAATTATTAAGTAATATATAAAAAATAGAAGGGGATCTTTTGTAAAGATTGTACGAAAAACAATTATACTTAAGAGAATTATATTTGTTTTTACTTAGAAAAAGCTTTAAACTAATCAAAGGATATCCTAGCTAAATATAATAATGGAAATTTAAAAAAGTCTAAAAAGAAGAATCAAGAATTTATTAAGATTACTTCAATTACACCTAAAGAAAATAATAAAATAAAAGATAAATTATTAAAAGATGAAGAAAGTTTTAAGTCTGGAGAATTTATTTCTAAGAATATAAATATCAATATATTTTCTAAAGAAGATGATACTTTTAAAGATATAAGAATTATCTAAAAGTCTTTATTAAAAAAACATAGTAATATTAATAAAACTCTAGGTTTCTTTAGTAAATTAAGAGTTTATTTGAAAGTCTAAGAATTTATTTAGGAGTATAATTAGAAGAGAAAATTATATAAATACTTAGCTTTATCTGAATATAGTTATAACGATTTATATACTTAAAAGTAAATCTATTTTATTTCATGGAAAACTAATTCTAAAAAAGATTAAATAAAGAAGTATGATATACCTTATAGTTAGTATAATAAGACATTTGAAAATATCTGTAAAAATTAAACTTTTATATTAAGAGAACTTTATTATATTCTAGAACTTAGAGTTAATTTATTATTTTAAAATAAATTTAATATTATAGGAATTATATTAATATTCTAGAAAACCTCTATACTATGTAGTATAAAAAGGAATTCTATTTTAATAGTGAGATTTAAGAAAGATAATTTATATAAATTTAATTTCTTATGTTATAAAAAGATACTATTCTTTTTAGTATTATATTATAGAATATTTAGTTTTTATACGACTATTTAAATTATATTAATATAAACGCTATAAATAGTTTGAAAGATAATACTCAAAATAGATCTTATAAACTAAATAAAATAGATATTCTTTCTCCTTGTAAAGTTTGTATTAAAGGAAGCTTTACTAATAATATTAATAAAAGTTTAATTACTTTTGCTCTATATTTGGAATAGTATCTAAGCTCTTCATCCTATATATAGACTTAACTATAAGCTTTACCTAATAATAGTATTTATACTAATACTAGCTTGCAACAAGTTAAAATCATAATAGAATTACTTATTATAATAAATAATTATACCTTTAGTTTGAATATTTAATCCTATAGTAATAAAGAACCCCCTAATAATAATTAGAGAAGACTTTATTAAAGTTAAAGCTTAATATATATAACTAAAAGTAACTATAGAAGTTATAAAGTTGAGAACTTCTTTAATCCTTTTAAAAATAAAATAAAATAGAACGCTAAAGGCTAAGTATTCTAAAATCTATTATTCTTCAATATTCTTTATAATAGAGTTAAAATCTCTTTGAAATCTATATAGCTACTTATTAAAAGAATCCTATATAATCAATATAGAAATATCTAACTATACCTATTATAACTAAAATTATTATTTTATTAGAATAAGCTTTAGTAAAATCATCTTAGGTATCATAATTAATAAATAGTCTATAGATATTTAAAAAGGTATTATCTAGTTAACTTATAACTTATTATACTGAGTTAATAATATTAAAAACTAGGTATCAATTACATAATACTTTAATATTAACATATCATTATAATACTAATTACTAGATATTCTAAAGTATTATAACAATATAATTATAGAGGTTTTGAGAGCTATCTAATTATATCAAGAATATTTATATCTATGGTGTGTTACGTGTTCAGCCCCCTACCTAGTGGGTAGCCTTACACAACGCCTAGTATAAAATCTCTATAATCAAAGAAACTTAGTAATGTACTATAGCCTATACGTGTCTCTGTAGGGAAATGCAGTAAAAAGAACCCAGTAGTGCGGGAATATTTATATCTATATAAATATTATTTATATATTAGCTATATTTAATATATTAAAACTATTTGCTAATAAGAGTAAGTTAAGTCTTATTTTACTTATATAAAGATTATAAGTTAATTTATATTAATAGTAGAGAATATTTATATTTATAGTATAGAGTTTTATCTTAAGGATAAATAGGGTTTAATCTAGAGGATACTAAGGTTATAGATATTAAAGTTATGATAAATATTCAAGTAGAATACTTATAGTTAGTAGTAATTAAATATCTTAAGATATTTGAATTATATATAGTTATAAGGGCGTAAAGTTATAAAGGTATCAGGTTATTATAAAAGGAGTTATTAATTATTTATTATTCCTAAAAAGATTAATATAAAGTGGATATACTAGCTACTATAGTTATAAGGAATTTAGCTTTAGATTAACTAAGGGCTAATTATAGTAATTAGTAGGGGAGTAGGAGGACTGAAGTTATACTTTAAGGGGTAATATATCTCCTAATAGTTATAGTAGAGAGCGAGCTATTAGCTCCTCCTAAAATAATAAGATATAAGAATAAATTCTTTAGTATTTAGATTATATTTGTTGAGATTTATATAGATTTATAACTCTTATAATATATAATAGATTTAGGAGATTTAATTTATTTATTAAAAAAACTAAATAGGTCTACTTAGGGATTTCTATTAAGAATTTAGTTAGCTAATGAAGTTTTAAAAGTCTATCTGAAATTTGGAGAGTTGGCAAATAATAATAATAATAATAATAATAATAAGAGAGAAATAAACGAATTTAATATTAATAGAGGTGATGAATTTACTAATAAAAGAATAAAAGATATT
Source organism: Colletotrichum spinosum (assembly GCA_004366825.1). NCBI lineage: Eukaryota > Fungi > Ascomycota > Sordariomycetes > Glomerellales > Glomerellaceae > Colletotrichum > Colletotrichum spinosum. Next base: position 19,532 of record QAPG01000291.1, on the reverse strand, counting down.
TATTCTTATTTTAGTATCATTCATATTATTAGAGTTCTGTATATTCATTAACCTAATAGTTTTATCAAAAGAGTAATAAGAACTCTAGTTAATAAAGTTAGACTTTTAATTCATTATTTCAATTTACTTTATTATTTATAGGGGGATATTTTAATAGTCTATATATATATATATATAGAACTCTTAATAGTTCTATAAACTTCAAGATTCCTTATGAATCAAAGAATACAATAAAGCCTAATATTAATAATATTAAGATATGGAATAGTTTTTACTGTTATAAAGATAAAGATTTTAATATTAAAAGCTTAGATGTAAGAGTTTATAAAAGAGTTATCATAGTTCATAGAAATAACACTTATAAAATCTAGGGTTTGAATAAAAGAAGAGTTATATACTTTAGGAATATAAGAGTTCCTAGAAAATAGTTTTCATACTTTAGAAAAAGAGTTATTTCTATCTATTAATTTAGAAAAGAATTCTAATAGTTATAAGTCTAGTTAACTTAATAATAATCTTATTTTAAATCTAGATAATTATATTTCTAATATAAGCTAAAATAGAAATAATAATAATAATAATAATAATAATAATAATAATAATAATAATAATAATAATAATAACAATAATAACAACTTTTTAATACATCTAACCACTAACATTCAAGAAATAACTAGAATACTTCTAGAAGGAAATTGAAATATTGAAATAACTATAGATAATGAAATATTAGAATGAAATACTAAACATAATAATAATATTTAGGGGAAAATCTAATTTATATAAATTAATTTACCTATTATATTAGACGAAGTTTTAAAAGACTATAAAACTTATGGAGAGAATGCCCTTTTTACTATTGAAGACTATTTTAGTTTAAATAGTTATATACACTTATATAAAACTACTAATGAAGATAATCAAACTTCTTATATTCTATCAATAGATAAAATAGAAGAACCTAGCTCGTTGATTTTAGTATTTAAATCCCCTAAGTATAGAAAAAGTAATAGAATAAATAAAATCTATAAATACTTAGAAAGTAATACTTCTATTTGCTATTAACATTAAAGAGATTAATATTCTAAGTAGTAAATAGGTTTATAGATTAAGAATAAATAACATAACTAAAAACAACTATATATAAAGCTAGATAAGTAGCTTAAGGCTACAGTTAGTATTTAAATATTAACTATTCAGAAATCTTTAGTCTTATATATAGGCTTCAAAGTAAGAAATATATAATAATTCTTTCTATTTATTTAGAGTACATTTTAATATAATATAATATTACTATAATATTGATTTATATTGATGTTAATGAATTTCTGAATATTTATCTACTAATGAGATTGTATTTTGATATACAGAAGAAGCTTTTAGAATTTAATCTAAATATAAATAAAAATACTTTTGAAACTTGTAAAGATTATAATTCTATTTATTTATTCAATAAAGTATTATATAGTCTAAAATAGAGTCCTTAACTTTAGTATAACTATCTGAAACATATTCTTTATCTAATAGGATTTATTATTTCTTCTTCTAATGAACTAGTTTTTATTTTAAATATACAACCCGATATAACTATTTTGTCTTACTATATAAATATTCCATTATTAGTTCCTGATAATTACAAAATAACAAATTACAAATATAATATTTCAAAAAAGAAAGAAAAGATTCAAAAGTTTAAGGAACTTTCTACCTTTCTTTAATTATAATGAATCTATAAATTAAAAAGGAAGAATAACTACTATTAATAAACGTAAATATATGAAGGGATTTCTTAAACGATATGAAAAAGAAACTATTTATACACTTAAAGCTTCTATAGATAATAATTTCAGATTACTGAAAAATAAAGAAAAAGCTTTAAAATCTGATATTTTGAAACTTTAATAAGAAATAAGGATTCTATTTTATTTGAGTTTAGAAATAAGGCTTAATGATATTCTTATAGTAAGAGCTTATTCTTAATTTACCCATAATCTAGAAAGAAATCATTTTTTAACTTTTAATTATATATAGAGTTATTTAAATAATAAAAACATACATAGATTTACTAATAATTACAAAGGTATGTCTTCTGTTAAGATATTATAGAATATATTAATTTAGATTAAATAAGAGATCTAAATAATAGAAAATCTACTTCTCAAATTTTCTATCTAAGAAGAAATGGTAATACTATATATTATTCACCTATAGGATAAAAAGAACTAGTTTTATCTACTTATAAAACTAAGTATATAGTTCTATTAGATACTTATAAAGAAGAAACTTATTTATATTATAATTATAATTATATAAATTCAAAATTAAAACTATTTTAAACTTAAAAACCTAAGATTGTTATAAATAGCTAAATAGTAGAACAACTAGTTAAAAGTCTTGAAGTTTATAAGAAAATAAAATATATAAATATTAGATACTACTTTATAAGAGATTTAATTAAAAATAGAAATATCTTTATTTATTATATGAATATAAAAGATAATATAACTAATATTTTAACTAAGTCTTTAGATTTAGTTAAATTTAAGGAAACATTATTTAAATCTTAAGAATAGATATTTTAGAAGTCTTTCTTTTTTATTTATTCTACATTTTTAATTTTTTAGTTGTATATAATTCTTCTCTTTTTACTTTTTATTAAGCTTCATAAGTTTCTATATAAATGACCTATATTTTAATAAAATACATCTTATAGGGGGGTATTAGATTTATTTTAATATATAAAGAACTTCTATTTTCATTATTCTAATAGAAGTAATAAGAAGTTCTGTAATATTTCTATATACATAAACTATATAAAAGTCGCTTTATAAATATATACTTACTTTATCTTTTTACTCTTCATAATTCTTAAGTAAATAAAGTAAAAGTATAGAGGTTTACTTTCTTATGAAATACTCAAAGTAGTTCAAATTAAATATCTTATAGTTATAGTGCTTTATATATTATAGCTAAAGTTGTTAATATGCTATAGTTATATTATAATATATACTACACTTTAACCTATATCTTATAGTTATAATATATCATATATTATACTAATAATATATTATATATTATAGTTATTATAATCTTTATACTATACTACTTTAATTATAGCGCTTTATATGTTATAATTATAATAGCCTATATACTATAGCTATAGCTAGAACTCTAATAGTATAGCTAGAACTCTAAAGTAAACCCTTTATATAGGAAACTTAATATCTCTATAAATACTAATTAGAAATAATGAATTATACTACTAATTAAATTACTATATCTCCCTCTATTTAACTTTCCTTATTATAAATATTTTAAATAAGTCCTTATATTAAGAAAACTACTTTTATTTTCTCATATTTCTCCTGACTTTACAGTTATCAATACTAATACCTTAACTATTAATTTACCTATCTATCTATGCATTCTAACAATCTCTAGTTAAGTATGTAATATAATTTAAATACAATATAATTACCTTTAAAAAAGTAAAACTTATAATTTAACTTATACTATCAAGAAGTTTAGATTAACATTATTGTACTTTCATTTAACTATAGTAGTATAATTAATATTATTATAAATTCGTTTTTAGTAGTTATATTATACTATAATAGTTTCCAAATTTGCAAATTTCAATAACCTACAATATTGGATATCATAACAGAATTCTAATAAAGTATAATAAATTATATTCTCAATATAAATAATAACATTCTACCTACAAAGAATTCTTACGTAGCTTTTAATTTTACTAGTTCTCTAGATATACATAGTAATTACGTAAGGAGAAACTACAAAGTCAATATTAAGTTTTAATAGCTAAGAATATCAATATTACACTTTACAATATTATCATTAGATTACAGTATTACTCATAGCTTGAAATTAAACTAATAATTACTTATTACATTATTAATAACTATATAAAAGTATTAGTTTTCTTCTAATTATTAAGACTCTTAAGAACTAATCATAACTTCTTATATAATATATTATTAGTATTTTTAATCTTATTAATAAATCTCAAGCTGAAGATTTTGATTTATTTATATATCAAGATATTATAACTCTTAAAATATAACATTTCTTTTACGAAGAAGATCTCCTATTCTTGAGTATATAACTTTTTAAAAGGTTTATTTAGTATTATAATAAAGTTATATTAATAAAGATTAATAGTTTTAATAAATATTTCTATTTCTTTTACTATAAAGTAGATATTATAACATATAGCATTAGAGAGGTTAATGTTTATAATAAAAATATTATTCTTATAGAATTACCTTTATTACTCTTACTGTTTCGTAGTTTTTACTACTTTAATTGCTTCTTTCAATAGAACCTCTCTTTTAACTGTATTATCATAAGGATTCTGGTTATTATTCTCTTTAACTTGAAATTAATAATATAGTTTAAATATCGTTATTCAGAAAGTATTAAACTTACTTCCTATCTTTAAAACATATATCTTATTATTAATTAAGATAAAGGTTCAGTCTGATTTTAATATTTTTAATAGATATTTATCTAATTATAAGCAGAGCCAACAGATAGTTATAATAGAAAGACTATTGTATATATATTTATGATATTCAAAACTTAATACTATATATACATTTTATATACTTCTTCTATTATCTTTCAGATAATTACTATATATTATATTACAGCTAAAGATAGTAATAATAAAATAATAAATATAATTATAGTTTGAAGATAAGTAAAATTAAAATAGAATTACTAGAACTATTAGTATTATCAACTACTTTAATTATACTTTGGAATACTTCTTCTTTTAATGTTTTTAATCCTTTATTATATGTAGTCTTATAGGTTTCCTATAGAAAAGTATAGGATTATTTAACTTTATTGATACTATTATAAATTTCAAATAATATAGCCTTTGTTTTACTCTTTATATTATGAGTTATTTTAAAGTTTATGATAGTAAAGGTATACCCTATATTAATAGTAATATTATCTAAAGAATCTTAAGATATATTAATTCAATCCATTTTTAATATATATTATATATTCTCTTTGAAAGTGTTTTTATAAGTTCTATAACTATTAATACTATTAATATAGTAAGTATATATAATATAAACTTAGTATTATAAAAAGGGCTAATAACCTACTCTCTACTATAACTATTAGTAGATAGATTACCTTTTGAAGTATAACTTCAACCTTCCCACCCCCTACTAACTATTATAACTAGCTTCTATTTAATTTAAAATCAAACCGCTTATAGCTATAGCTAGTATACTTACCTTATATCAACCTTTTTAATAATAAATAACTAATAATTCCTTCCTTAATAACCTCACACCTTTACATCTTTATATTTTTATACTTTTAAAGCTATATATAATTCAAATATCTCAAGATATTTAAGTACTACTAACTGTAGTCATTCTTTTTGAATATTTATTCTAACTTCAATATTTATACTATTAATATCCTTATTATAAACTCAACCATATTTAGCTTTAAAATAAAACTTCATACTATGAATATAAAGGTTTTCTATTATTAATATAAGTTTATTTACAATTTCTATATCAGTATAAGAGGATTCAACTTATTATTATTAGTAAATAATCTTGACATATTAAATGAAACTAATATATAAATAATATGTATATAAATATAAATACCTCTAATATATCTTCATAATCATTAAGACTCCTATAATTATATTTTAAAATACTGTGAAATATCTAATAGTTAATTTTATAATATTATAATAATATTAAAATAATATCTAATTAATACTCAATCTCTAATACTTTTAAGTTAATATAACAATTCATAAGATAGTTAGATAATTATTCTTTAAATATCCATAGGCGACCTATTAATTATAACTTTTAAAATAGTTCTATTAGAATCTAACCTAATAAACTAATAGCTTTAACTATAAGAGTTATAAGTAAATATTATTATACTTATTTCATACCTCATTTCTCATGAGTAGCTATATAGATTTCAAAAAGATCTCAAATCTATTATAAAAGTATAGATATAAAAGCATAATAAGTCATAAAACACCTAACTTTTGATACTTTATTTTATCTTATCTTTAAAAAGTTTAAAGAAATTCTCAACTTTATAATTTTAGTAGTTACTTTTAGTTATATATATTAAGCTTTAGTCTCAATAAAGCTCTCTCTATATAAATCATTACTATAAGGTCTTCTACTACTATAGGGTTAAATATTAGAACTAGAGGTATAATTATCTATAATAATAAGTTATTGTATTACTATTGTAACCAGTTATAAGTTAATATTAAGATAAATACTATTATTAAGTAAAGTTTATAGTTAATTCTATATTTAGGGTGAAGAGCGTAAAGACTCTTCTAAATATAGAGCAAAAATAATTAAATAAAACTTATTATTATTAAGATATATAACATTAATAATACTTTCTATATTAAACTTAAAGTCGTCTTTAAAGCAAAATTTAAATTAACATAACATATTACTATTTATTGAATATTAGTAGTAGCTTTGTATCATGTTTCTAATTTTATTGATAATTACTATTCAGTTTATTTTATTAAGAATATTATTTGACTTTTAAATGTTAAGATGATTAAATCTCTTAGAAAGGTGTTATATGTCTATCTTTATAAAGACATTAATAGTCTTGATATCAAAATCCTTTTAGGCTAACAAATATAGATATTTATTATATCTCTCTAAAAGCAAAAATGTATTTTTCTATTTGATTGTATTCTCAAAGTAATTAAAATAGATTAGGAGTTGATTTATATTCAAAAGATTGAGAAGAGATAAAGGAATTAGTAATATAATATTAAACTTAAAATTTCTTAGAGATATAAGAATTTAAATTATGTCAAAACTTATAAAATTCTACTTATATTTAAATTTTATACTTATTTTTAAAGTAATCTTATTAAATAAAATATCAAATATAACTTTTTATAAGAGTTTTAATTATTATATATTTCCTATTAATAGTTTTCTTATTTCTATATTGAAAAGAATGTTTTTAAATATAATCTCAGAAAGTTTTGAAATTAAAAAGATTTCTAGTCTAAGTAGTATTATAAAATAGTAAAGAATATATTTCTAGAGGACTTCTATAACTCTTTTAAGATAAATATCTTCAGTCTTATTATTAGTTATTATAAGATAGATTATTAGAAAGTTATGTTCTAACATCTTACTTATATTATTACATAATACCTTTATAGCTATTTCTATAGCTATTTCTATAGCTGTTTCTATAGCTATTTCTATTAGTATAGTAGTATTAAAATAATTAGTAACTTCTATAACGAATTCTATATTAATAATTAATACTTTCTTGAAATATAATACTACTATGTTATATTCTTTAGTAATGTATTTTATTAATTAGTATCTGATTACTAGTTTTAAATATATCTAATATTTATCATTTATATTTCTATTTTAGAATCTTTTACAAAGTAACTTTAGAGTATTATTATTATTTAATTAATATAAAGGTTAATATAATTACTAATGGTTAAAATATAAGTTATAATCTTATTCATTATATATATAATCAGCTAGAAATTAATTATAATTTATAGTATAATTATTCTTCTATTTAGATTATTTTTATTAACTTCTAAAGGTTTTTATAATCTATTTACATCGTATTTCAATAGTTAGTTTTATTTTATTAATAATATTATAGAGAGTATCAATTATACTATATATTGAATATATTGTTATATACATCTTTGTATTACTATTTGCTTATAAGTCCTAAGGAATTCAATATATATATCTAAATAAGTTAATTCTAATTCCTATCATTCTTAATATTTCAACTATATTAATATAATTATAATATTTGGTATGTATCTTAATATTTATATTATTCTATTTTCTATATTAGTTATAATAGACTATAGGAGTTTTGGATTTATTTCTAGTTATAATAATCATCTAAATACTAAAAGGCTATTCTACATTAATATGATTAATATTCTATAATATATACATATATCAATCTAATTGATATATTATTAAATATTCTTCTTATAAAGTTTTATTTAATATTATAATCAAGATATTTAGTAATAAAGGTTTATATTCCTTCTTTAAAATTATTATAATCTTTATTTAAACTCGCTTGACATAATAGTTTAATATCTAGCTAGCTTTTACCATTTTACAGTAAGAGTAATAGGTTTAAATCTTACAGTAAGTAAATATAACTAGTAGTTATAGACTTTCTAGTTCTATAAAGTAAATAAAGCAATTACTACTAACTATTAACCCCTACTAATAGTTATTAATAACTAGTATGTATCAGGAAATTAGTAATAGGTATTACTAGTTACTTAATATTAATATTATATAATAACTTCTTATAATCTTTTAAAGAAGTAATTATAATAGATATAAGTTTATACTTTCCCTTTATAATATACTTTCTATATTTATTAGTAATTATATTAATTAATAATATTTACTATTCAGAGTTCCCTCTATTTAAATAGTTCCTCAGTACTAGTAGTATCTATGGGGTAAATAAGGTAAGAGCCTACTACTAGGTGCAACTACCTTTAAAAGGTCCCAGAAAGATATATGACTTTAAATAGATCAAAGACCTTTAATACAACTATAATCTTTATTTAAATATGTATCATTTAATGAGTATATCTTATTAAATAATATCTTAATCTATTTATAGAATTAATTAAAGATAATATATTATTTTAGACATACTTAATAGCGTTTTTAAGATATATATAAAACTTCAAAGGCTTCTATAATTTAAATTATTATTATTTCTAATTAGAACTATACTTTATAATAAAGCTTTACAATATAAATATAAGTATTAGAATATTTAGTTTAATTAGCTATAAGATTAATGTTAATATATTTTGATAATTAATATTAATAGTATTATTCAAATTAGAATTATTTCTACTCTTAAGCTATTCAGTATAGAAACTTGTTATTTTATAATAAATATAAAACGTACAATCTTTAAGAGTTATTTGATATATTTTAAGTTTTCTTTTAATCTTATATTCTAAGTATTAATAGTTATTCTAATAATATTTAATATCTTCTTTTATTAATTCAATTAATATGTTTCTATTAAATATTTCCTTAACTCCTTTCATATTGTTTGTTTCCTTATAACAAAATATATCTTTTCAATAATAAATTATCTTTAAATAAGTATAATATTTATTTCTTTATTATACTGTAAATATATTTCTTCTTAATCTTAGAAGGCTTCTTAATAAGTATCTTATACGTCTTTAAAATAGAGATCTTATTCTTTTTGTATTTATGTAGAATAATAAATATAAATATTATGAATATTTCATATTGCTATTAGAAATTATGAGATATTCTTCTGATTATTTCAATATAACTTTCTAATAAATCTCAAATAGTATTTTTATTTTTATTTATTAAAATGTTTTTATACTCATTAATAAAGTTTAGAGAAAGAAAGATGGTTTAGAATAATAAGTTAAAATAATATTTATAATTAGTATAGTTATATTATATTTTAATTATAAATGCCTCTCTAAAAGCTATCACTTTAGGAATATAGATATTAATTAAAGCAATTATAACTATTAAATAGAAGTCTTTTTAGTAGAACTCTAAATATATCTTCTAACTTGAAGTTTTAAAGACTTTCTAAAAAAGGTTTAATCTAGTTATTATATTGAATAATATATAAAAGAAAAGGTATAGCTTAGTCAATTAAGAATAAGGGTCAAGTTGATATAATGATTAATTTAATCTATTTATAATTATATATATATATATATATATATATATTATAAAAGAGACTAATAGCTTGTTTTCTACTATAACTATTAGTAGATATATTGCCTCTTGAAGTATAACTTTAGCCCTCCTACCTCCCTTACTAACTACTATAGCTAACCTTTAGTTAATTTAGAACTAAACCCCTTATAGCTACAGCTAGTATACCCACCCTATATTAATCTTTTCATAAATAATTAATAACCAATAACTCTATTTATCATAACCTTATACTTTTATACTTTTATATCTTCACACTTTTATACCCTCATACGTTTATAGCTATATATAAATTAAATATCTCAAGATATTTAATTACTACTAACTATAAGCATTCTATTTGAATATTTATTATAACCTCAATATCTATAACTTTAATGTTTTTATTATAAGTTGAGCTCTACTTACTTCTAATATAAGACTTTATACTATTAATATAAAAGATTTCTACTATTAATAGAAATTAACTTATAACTTCTATATAATTATAAGACAATTTAGCATATTCTTATTAGTAAATAGTTTTAATGTATTAAATATAATTAATATATAAATAATATTTATATCGATATAGATACTTCTAGTATAACTTAATAGTTTTCAAAGTTTCTATAATTATATTACTATAATACTTTCAGATATGTAATAATTAGTATCATAATAGTATATTAATATTAAAGTATTATCTAATGAATAATTAATCTTTTAGTAGTTTAATTTAATATAATAGTTTATAGAATAATGAGGTAATTATTTCTTCAATATCTATAGGCTATTTATTAATTAAAGTTATTAGAATACGTCTATTAAAGTTTGATCTAATAAATTAATAGTTTTAATTATAGGAGTTATAAGTAAATATTATTACATTTATATTATATTTCTCTTCTTATAAATAACTACATGGAATCTAAGGGGATTTTAAATCTATTATAAGAATTATAAAAGAGTAATAAATTATAGAATAACTAGCTTTTATCAGTATTTTATTTTATTCTATTTTTAATAAGTTTTAAAAGATTCTTAACCCTATAATCTTAGTAGTTATGTTTGACTATATATATCAATACTTAGTTTTAATAAGATTCTCTTTATATATGTTATTATTATAAAGTCTTCTACTACTATAGGATTGAATATTAGAATTAGAAGTATAATTATCTATAATAATAAGTAATTTCACTATTATTTTAACTAGTTATAAACTAGTATTAGTATGAATACTATTATCAGGTAAGGCTTATAGATAAATCTATATATAGGGTGAAGAGCTTAGATATTATTTTAAGTATAGAGTAAAAGTGACTAAATAAATATACTATCAGTAGTAAATAGAGATAATAAGGGATGAAAAAAAGGTATTATCAATTGCTTTTATATATATCTATTGATATATAGAACAATACTTTCTCTTAGTATTCTATAAAGAAAAAATTTAAAAATCAGAATTATTATATTTACTCAATAAATAGCAATATCTATTTTATCTGATTCATATATATCTGTTTTTCTTATAGTATGTCTTATAATTATCCTTCTTCTTTATACTTAAGGTTTTATTATTAGTTATTAAATGTTTTCTTTTCAAGTTTTCGAGATATATAGTAATTATATTTAGCAAAATAGTTATACTTTTAGATATCTATTTAATACTTTTTATATTATTCGTAATTAATATTAATTAATGTTTTATATCCCTAATATATAAGTAAATACTTAGGGAATACTTGGAAATAGGAATAATAAATGATAGTTCTATAATACTTTTAGCTTTAGTATTATTTATTATAATATTCCAAACTTATTAGTTTTCTCAATATTCTTATAAGATATTCATTATAGATATATATTATATAGAGGGGAAGTATTATAAAGATGTTTATTACTAATTTATATTGTTAGCCTTTCTATATTACTTCTTACGATCTCCGTATTAAATAGAATAAGGTTTTTAAAATTTCTTTTTTCTTATCATTATAATATTTCAAATTAACTTAAATATTAAAATTTAAACGTTAAGATTTAGATGATTTTTACCTCTCAAGTTATTCTTCTTAAGGAAAGGTTTATTATAATGTTATAGCTAATAAGTTGATATTTTATTATCTTTCTATTTATTAAATATATATAGGTTCCTTAAGTCTTTAGTTTCACATAGAGAATATTTAGCTCCTAGCTAAGACTTATACCTTAACCTACTTTTATTAATAACTATAGCTATAGTTACTTTAGATTTTTAAATATTATATAATAAAGTTATACTAATAGTAGTTATATTGAAAGCTTTTAATCTATTTAAAGTCATATACCTCTCAAGACCCTTTCAAAGAAGCTATACTTAGTAGCTAGCTTTTATTTAATAAATCCTATAGATACTACTAATACTAAGGAACTATTTAAATAGAGAAAACCTCAGGTAGGAAATATAGTTAGTTAATATAATAGCTAATACATAAAAGGTATATATATATCTATATCTATTGAAATTACTCTTTAAAGGATTGTAATAAGTTATTATATAATACTTATTACTAATTGCTATTACTTATTACTAGCTATTTTAATCGCTAGCTGTAAATAGTTATCAGTAAGAGCTAATAGCTAGTTGTATTTACTATACTGAGTTTTACAACTAGAAAGAATACTATATCTACCTAGTTATACTTACCTACTGTAGGATTTAAAACTACTACCCTTACTATCAAATAGTAAAAGCCAGCCAGATATTAAACTACTACATCAAATAGAGAAAGGCTATACTAATAGTATATAATAATATAATATAATTACTTTCCCTACTATTAGCTAATAATAACTTCTATAATAGACTTCAATATGTATACTTTTTCAAATACCTAATAGACTACTTCTCAGATATATTTAAAGTATTTAGAGTTATTTTTAAATATTCTATTCTTAGGCGCTAGATTCTTCTTTATTACTTCAATTTAGTTTTTTTTTAGTTTTACTAATATCTTTATTTTTTAATAATATACTAAAGTTAAATACAATTATAGTTATTTTAAAAGAGTTAGAAAAAATAGTAAAATAACCTTTATATAAAACTAGTTCTTTTAAACTCTTATAAAAGTAGTTATAATTCTTATAGTTATTGATAAGCTTTATAGAATTAATATTTATATTAAAGTTATAGGGGTTAAGTATAATGATAAATAGTAACTAGGGGTAATCTGTTCTTCTTATTATTACTCTTATTATTATTATTATTATTAGTGTTGTTATAAGTAAAGATATTATTATAAAACAGTTAGCTAGGTTTCTATTGCTCTCTTTTATATCTATAGTTAGTATTATTAATATCCAGCTAGTATAAGTCAATATTATAAGTATTATTGCAATACGTTTAGTACTTCAAAGCTACTATTAAACTAAGCTATAATTCTCTATATAGAATATTATAAGATTGTTACTAATAGATTTCTATATCTAATTATTATTCTTTTACTTTTTAACTTCTATATACTACTAAGTTAGAGTTAGGTTTCAATTAGTAGTTATACTACTAGGTCCTTTTGATTATATTTACTTATAGAAAGAAATATATATAAACTATGGTATATAACTACGTTTGCCTCTATCATAGAGATTATTTATTAAGCGTTATATAAAGCTACCTATTAGGTGGGGGGCTACATATGTAAAATTAAATGAATATATATAGGATATTAAGGAAGAGTAGTAAGGGATAGCAATTTACCATAGACTCTTCTTTCTTATTCATATTAATCTTATAATATTTATTACTATACTCTTACTTTAATAAGTTAGTAAATATTTAAATTATTGGTTTTTCATATAATAAATATTAATAATTTTAAGTTAATAAGTTTTTATAAGTTTACTTTCTTTGCTTATTTTTATTATATAGGTTTCTTGAAGTTATATTCAAATCTTAGGGTAGTATATAATTATAATAACTTTAAATTCTCTATTTTTAGTATATAAACTTCCAGAAATCTCTCTTAAGAATATCAGAATTTTACTTCTTTAGATTATTTCTTATTAGTTTATAGTTAAATAGTAGTAAATAATACTGGTAGTAGTACAATATTACTAATTAATATTAATTGTATTTGAATACTTTTACTCTATACTTAGAATAATATCTAAGTTCTTTACTCTATATATAGATTTAAATATAGGTTTTACTTGAAAATAGTATTTATACCAGTACTAGCTTACAATTAAGTAAAATAGTAATGAAATTACCTATCATTATAAATAACTTTACTTTTGGTTCTAATATTTAACTTTATAGTAATAGAGGACCTTATAGTAGTAATCTATACAGAAAGAACTCTATTAAAACTAAAAATTGATATATATAGCTAAAAGTAACTACTAAGCTTATAAAATAAAGAATTTATATAAACCTCTTAAAAATAGAATAGAATAGATTATTTATAGAAAATTAGTATTCTATAATTTATTACTCTTCTATAACCTTTATAGTAAAATCAAAGTCTCCTTGAACTCTATATAATTACTTATAAAACGTTAATTATAAGATAAATATAAAGGTATCTAGTTATAATTATTATAATTAAAACTATTAGAATATGAAATAAAGTCTTGATAAAACTATTCTAAATATTGTAATTAATAAGTAATCTATAGATATTTGAAGGAAAATTATCTAATCATTCTATAAATTATTATATTAAGCTAGTAATATTAAAGACTAAGTATCAATTGGATAATAACTCAATATTAATATTCTACTATAATACTAGTTACTAGATGTTTTAAAACATTATAGTAGTATAATTATAAGAGTTTTAAAAACTATCTAGCTATATAAGAAGTATTTATATTTATAGAGGTATTATTGACCTATACGTTATATTTTACTAATATATCAAGATCGGCTACTAGTAACAGTAGGCTAAGTCTTACTATACTAATATAGAGATTATAAGTTAGTTTATATTAATTGTAGAAAGCTTTTATATTAGTAGTGTAAAGTGTTATCTTAAAGATAAATAAGACTTAGTCTAAAGGATATTAAGGTTATAAATATTACAGTTATAATAAATATTCGAATAGAATACCTATAGTTAATAGTAGTTAAATATCTTAAGATATTTAAATTCTATATAACTATAAATATATAAAGGTATAAAGATCTAAACGTACAAGCCTATTATAAAAAGAGGTATTAGTTGTTTATTATTTATAAAACGATGAACATAAAGTAGATATACTAATTATAACTAACTATAAAGGATTTAGCTCTAAATTAATTAGAGCCTAGCTATAGTAATTAGTAGGAGTAGGAAGGCTAAAGTTACACTTTAAAAAGTAATATGTCTACTAATAGTTATAGTTGAGAATAAGTTATCAGGCTTTTTTATTCTAATATAATTTTTAGTTACTTTTACTCTATATTTAGAATAGTATCTAAACTCTTCATTCTATATATAGATTTAACTATAAACTTTACTTAATAATAGTATTTATATTAATACTAACTTAAACCTAATTAAAATAATAATGAAATTACTTATTATTATAAATAAGTATACCTATAGTTCTAATATTTAACTTATAGTAGTAAAATTACTTATAGTAATAATTGGAGAGAGTTTTATTAAAGCTAAAGCTTAATATATGTAGCTAAAGGTTATTATTAAAGTTATAAAGATAAGAACTTATTTAGACTTTTTGAAAATAGAATAAAATAAGATACTAAAGCCTGGGTATTCTATAATCTATTACTCTTCTATATTCTTTATGATAGAATTGAAATTCCTTTAAAGTCTATATAGCTACTTATAATTAAAGAAGTATACTATAAGTACAGTAATATTTGCTTATAACCGCTATAACTAAAACTATTAGTTTATTAGATTAAGTTTTAATAAACCCATCCTAAAAACTATAATTAATAAATACTTTTTAGATATTCAAAATATAGTTATCTAGCTGTCCTATGAAGTACTATATTAAATCAAAGGCTTTAGAGACTATATATTAATTAGATAATATTTTAATATTCATATATGACTATAATATTAATTACTAGTTATTTTGGAATATTATAGTAGTATAGTAATAAGAGTGTGAAGAATTATTAAGTTATATTAGAAATACTTATATTAATATAAGTATTATCTATATATTAATTATACTTAATGTATATGTTAAAATTATTTACGAATAAGAATAAGCTGAGTCTTATTATATTTATATAGAAATCGTAAGTTAATTTATATTAATAGTAGACAACCTTTATATTAGTAATATAAAGTCTTATCTTAAGAGTATATAGAGTTTAGTAAAGATATTAAGATTATAGATATTAAGGTTATAATAAATATTTAAATGAAGTACTTATAATCAGTAGTAATTGCATGTCTTAAGATATTTAAACTATATATTTTTATAAGAGTATAAGGATATAAAGTTATTATTATAGATATTAAGGTTATAATAAATATTTAAATGAAGTACTTATAATCAGTAGTAATTGCATGTCTTAAGATATTTAAACTATATATTTTTATAAGAGTATAAGGATATAAAGTTATTATAGAAGAAGTTATGAGTTATTTATTATTTATAAAAAATTTAATATAGGGTAATCATACTAGCTATAGCTATAAGGTATTTAGGTTTAGATTAATGAAAGACTAGTTATAATAATTAGTAGAAGGGTAGGAAAGCTGAAGTTATACTTTAGGAAGTAATATATCTATTAATAGTTATAGTAGAGAGCAAACTACTAGCCCCTCTTATCCTAATATAATATATTTAATTTTATTAGTATATATAATATATAATAAGAGAGAGGCTAATAGTTCGCTGTTTACTATAACTATTAGTAGACATATTACTTTCTAAAGTATATCTTTAACCCTTCTACCTCTTTACTAATTATTATAACTAACTTCTAAGTAATCTAGAATCAAACCTCTTATAGCTATAACTAGTATACTTACCTTATATTAACCTTTTTACAAATAATAAATAACTAATAACTTCTTTTATAACAACCTTATACTTTCATACCTTTACAATTATTAATATATAATTCAAATATCTCAAAATATTTAATTACTACTAACTATAAGTATTCTATTAAAATATCTATTATAATCTTAATATTTATCATCTTAATATCTATTAAACTAAACTCTATTTACTGCTAAAATAAAACTTTATACTATTAATATAAAGGTTCTCTACTATTAATATAAGTTGAGGTATGATTTCTATATCAGTATAATAAAACTTAGCCTACTCTTACGAATAAATAGTCTTAATATATTAACTAAATATAACTAATATATAAGTAATACTTATATAGATATAAAGACTTCTTCTTTAGCTAAATAACTTTGAAAATCCTTATAATTCTATTATAATAGTATTCTAAAGTATTTAGTAATTAATATTATAACAGAATATTATTATTAATATATTATCTAATGAATACTTAATCTTTATGATTATCAACTTAATACAATAATCTATAGGATAATTGGATAATTGTTACTGAAATATCTATAAGCTACTTATTCATTATAATATTTAGAATACTTTTATTAAAGCTTAATTTAATATACTAATAGTTTTAATAATAATAATTATAGCTAAATATCCCTATACTAATTGGATAATAGTCTTTTTATAAATAGTTATATAGATTTCAAAGAGATTTTGATTCTATTAAAAAGGTTATAAGAAGGTAATCAATTATAAAATACCTAGCTCTTAGTATTCTATTCTATTCTATTTTTAGAAGATTTATAAAAGGTCTTATCTTTATAACTTTAATATTTACTTTAAGCTATATATCTTAAACGTTAGTTATATTAAGATTCTCTCTAATTACTATTATACAATCTCCTATTATAGAAGTAGCTTTTAATTATATAAACCTATAAAGCTAAGATAAAAAGTAGGCTATTACTTAGTAAATATTATTGGTACTTAGTAATACTATACTTTTAGAATTACTTCCTTATATTACCCCTATAAGCTTAGTAAAAGTATTTTTTCAAGTATTTTATCTAATAAGTAAGTACTTTAGATATTCCATATATTTCAATCAGATAGCTAGTCCTAGCACTTAGGACCAAACATTTGAAAGCTACCTCTATACTATAAAGTTTAGTCTTAGAACTAGAAGTATAATTATCTATAATAATAAGTAATTATATTATTATTTTAACTAGTTATAAGCTAGTATTAATGCAAATACTATTATAAGATAAGATTGATAGTTAAATCTATGTATAGGGTCTAGAGTTTAGATATTATTTTAGGTGAAGAACAAAAGTAACTTAATAATATATAATAGAGTTATATATATAGGAATACTATTAAGTCACTCAATACTAAATAAAGTGTACTATTATAATAAAATACTGTATAACTTTGAGAAGTTTCTTCTTTTATAGTAATACTATTTAGATATAAGTTATAAGTATTTCAACTTTAAACTTATTATAGAAAGGTCATATTACTAGCTTAAGAAAAATAGTATCTTTCTATTCTATATTAATATTTATATTTCCTTTTTCCTTCAAGAGACGTTTCTAAAATATTCATATTATTAGTAGACTTCTAATAGAAATACTACTTTAAGGGAAATAAAAATATATAGTAGTTTCTTAGTATCAAGGTTATTCGAGTTTAAATAGTATAATGACTATAGCTTTTATAACTAAAAGATATTAAAATACTTCTCAAGTATTTTATAAGGTATATATAATATATTAAATCGTTTAAAACTCTTCTGAAAGCTAAGGGTTTATATTATAATATAGATAATTTTCTTATATGAAGATTAAGTCCTATTAATATAATATTAGTTTTATTAAATATAGTATTGTTATAATAAGACTAGATATTCCTTATTTAGTAAGCTAATTGTCATATTTTAACTAAAGCTCCTTAGATAATTACTATGTAAAAGCTAAATAAATAATATAAAGTTTTAATAAGATATAGAGTTTCTGTTTGAAGTTTAGTTATAAAGTTAATAATGTATTTAATAGCTCTATAGTTATTATTCAGTTATTTTTGCTTCATACCTGGCCTGGAATAGTATTTAAGCCTTTTGCCTGATATATAAATTCAAGTATTAAGTTTACCTGATAATAATATTTTTACTAATACGAGCTTATAACTAGTCAAAATAGTAATAGATGTTAGAGTTCTAGCTATTTAGCTATTACTCATATTTATCCTAATAACTTATTTTAGGTGAAAAGGGCTTGAGTATTCTTTATTATTCTTATAACCCTATATTTTCTATTTATTGTAGAAAATCAATTATTAGAGTTAAGGTTATACTACCTTAATTATTTATACTCTAAATTAATCAAACTATAATATTAGAATATTTAGTAAATAGACTACTTAGTAACCTAAGTATAATAGAGCTAAGAGTTCTATATAATATAAAGTTAACCTTTCTAAAAATAAACTCTATTTAGATATTAATATTACGAAGTTCCCTACTTCTTATAGAACTAGAACTTTTTATTATTATTACTATTTATATTAATATTAGTACTATTTTTAGATATTATTCTAAATAGTTTATTTTTTAATAATTAAGAATTATTAATTCTTCTTAACTTTTTATTAGTTACTTATTACTAGTTTAATAAATTATAAGCCTAGCTTTATATTAACTTCTCTCTTTATATTATATCCCTATTTATACCTATTATTAATATTAATATC
>QAPG01000290.1:0-28521 GCA_004366825.1 Colletotrichum spinosum | reverse complement strand
CCCGTCCCGCCGGAGAATATCAAGAAGATTTACGATGAGGCAACCGCTGCGCTCCATCAACTCGGGCGCGATCCTACCCACCAAGCTGCGCTGAAACATCTAAAAGATTGCAACCAATTGATCTCGGAATTTAACTCAGCAGTTAACACAACGTTGGCCGCCGATGAGGCCAAGATTTCCAAGGACCGCTGGTGTATCCCTCTGTCGTTTTTCAGAACCCATTATAACCTAGTCTACAAGAATCAAAAGATCCTTGAAGGCGACCGATCGAACCAGTCAGCCCGGGACGCTATTGCGAAGACAAAGACATTGATTGACATGAAGATTGAGAAAAACCACTTTCCGGGAAATTGGGCAGTAATGACGGCAGACGAGCACTTGCAAGCATTAGACGAGCACTTGAAAGTAGTAGACAAGACATCTGCGCTTGCTGCTGCGCCTGCTGAAGCTGGGAAACCTGCTGAGGTCCAGGCCGTCATCGACTACCCGTGGACCACCGCCAAGGCGGCCGACGGCTCTCTCATCATAGGCACGCGAAAGCAGGGGCGATTCGGGACCCGAGTGTGTGTTGAGACGCGAGAAGAAGACGGAAGAGTCATCCGACGTCTCCAATCGGCTTCGGAAACTGGGCTCTCGGAGGTCGAAAAGTACCGTGGAATGACTGGCGCGAAAGATCTTGCGGAAGGCCAATCTCAGTGGTCCTGCGACGATCGCGACGACTTCAAAGAGCTGCTTTGGGTCACCAAGTCGCACACAAAGTGCAAGAATACAGCTGGAATGACTGGCGCGAAAGATCTTGCGGAAGGCCAATCTCAGTGGTCCTGCGACGATCGCGACGACTTCAAAGAGCTGCTTTGGGTCACCAAGTCGCACACAAAGTGCAAGAATACAGCTGCTGGAAAAAAAAACCCATCCGCGGATTGCTGCGTTAAGTTCGGCTCCAAGGGCATTCAGATCCTTACCGTCAGTAGCCTTAGCAAGGTCCTCGGTTCTTCAAGCGCGAGAGCCATGATCGAGGACGTCTGTAGCAGAGACAACATCTCCCCGCCGTGGAAAGCTGGAAATATCAGCGAGTATCACGATCCCTCGAGGCTGGAGAAAGACCCGGTTCGTCGCAGGCACCTGCAGGAGACGCAGGCAGCTTCAGCAACCGACAAACATCCGGACCAGCGAAAGCAGGGCATGGATGAAGCTATGGGCAAGGGTCAAGGTGCCCTTACCTGCAGGAGACGCAGGCAGCTTCAGCAACCGACAAACATCCGGACCAGCGAAAGCAGGGCATGGATGAAGCTATGGGCAAGGGTCAAGGTGCCCTCGAACCGCTAGAGGGCAGAGTTCAAGGTCTCGAAAAGGGAATGGAGGAGATGAAAAACATGGTGACGATCTTGAATAACAATATGGAGGCGCTGTTGAGGATGTTGAAGGAGTCTTCTTCGGAGGCGAAATAAGATTGGTCAAAATTTCTGAAGGCCGGATTACTCCGGAAGGGTTGGTTTGGACCCGCTTATGCTTTGTCTTGCTTCGTCGTTATGTTTTATAGATAGATCAGCCCAAGTTGGATTAGCTCCTCTTTACGAAGAACAACTATCTGCTACTCCTGAGCGTTATGTGTTGAGTTGAAAGTAAACAACGGCATCTACAGATTCTCAGCAAAAGACTATGTTTTCTCAGATCGCCATAGCACTCACTACACGTCGTCTTGACGCTGGTTATACGTATTTTGACCGTCAGAGTGCTCCGCGACGAGCAAAGTGAGAAACAGGGCATAATAGAAATTCTAGTGCGTGGCTTACCGCGCTGAATCAAGCGGGACTAACGGCAGTAAAGCTACATGAAGAAGCGCGGCGCTTCGTTCAGGTTCCTGACGTAGTTGGGTCTATCGCCACAGCGGTGAAGAGTGCGGCGTCTAGCGTCGTCACTGCCGCGGTTGCATCAGGCGAGTCTCTGGTGGCCGCAAGTCTGCCGTCTAGCGTGTCAGTGGGCACCAAATACGTGTGTCTGGCTTCCGAATGCGCCGCGATCCCGGGCTCTGCCTTGCGTCTGATCCAATATCTGGCCTCATTCCTTCCTTCGCCTCAGGAGACCAAAACGTTGCAGGACCTAGTAGACAGATGCCCAAACCTTGAAACCGTCTTGTCCGCAGGTCTAGGATTAGTTTTCGCCTCGACCATACTGTGTCTTGTCGGCATTAAGTTCAGACTGCTCCGCTTCGTGTCCCTGGGACTGAGCATTGCCGCTGCGGCTGTCTTTGTGGTGGTCACGGTGTTTGCGGTGTCGCTATACAACACGTCTCAGGGTGTGGCAGGCCTACTTGGGGCCAAGGCCATCAAAGGAGACATTGTCGGGGCTTCTATTACAGATCTCGTGGGGAGTTTGGTAATTGTCGTGCTGGTTCTCGTGCCAATCACCCTGTAGGCAAAGGGTTGTCAGGCCATAGTAGTCATTGATTTCGAGCGGCAAAGTGTTTTTCTTCAACCCTAACCTTGGAAAAGAGCGTGAGACCATTTGTTTGGACAAAAGACCCACGGAAGATATTGCTCGCACTCATACGCTAAACCTGAGACTGTCGTCGGTAAGCCTGACCTACCGTTACTTGACCCAGGGGATGACCACGTGAGAAGCCCGATGCACTTGGTGCGATGAGTTACGTTTAAGCACAACTCTTGCAGCGGATTTTAACCAAAGTAAACCATCCAACATGTCTTGAGTCCTTTACAGAGACATCGCCCGCTGTGTCTGACACTGCCTACATACAATCCCATAGAGCCCGCAGTGAATAACGGTTCCGCCGTCTACCTGGGCGCCATGGAAAGGCTCGTAGTTGGGGCAACGAAGAGAGGATTGCTGTCGGCGACTCTCCTGCCAGACATGTGGACGCAGAAACCCAGAAGAAGGTTGTATACTCCAGTACAGTTACAAAGTAGATGAGGTTTGCTGATGTGTTGGCTGGCATCTGAAAATGTCGCAAGCTGCCAAGTTGCTCTGGGGTTCTCTCTGGAGAGGGATGCGAGTTTTTGCGTGAGCGCGCCTGTGTGCATTTTCTAGCGCCTGTCGGAGGAGACTCTTCACCGAATCTTTCATTCTGTCCCCGATAGAATCGTCGTTCGCTAATGACATTCTTCCAGGGGGGGCCAGGTGGGCTGACAGTGACTGCGGTCTTTCCTTGATAATGCGTGCTGGGCTCTCTTCTGGTCCGCAACTGTAATAAAATGAATGGCTTCGACGTGAGACCGTCTCTAGGCGCGGCTTTGGCATTGTGAAGCAAGTTGTGGCCAGGGCAACACCGTGCCAGTATCAGTCCTCAGACAAATGTGTCTAAGTCATTTGTATTTCAGCCGCTTTAGATGTCGCACAAGTGGTGTCGGAAACATGAGGTATCTGCCTATGGCTATCCACACATGTGGCCCAGAAAGCAACAATCAGCTCCTGGCACAACCGAAACCGGAGTCTACTTTGTGTTCTCAAGCTTTTTGCTCTTTGGGGGAAGGCAGCCGCTTTTCGCTATTCTTGACGACACGCTAAGCAAACATCAGCAGGTGCTGCGCGCTCGAACCGAGCACTTCTTTTTCGTGGAAGCCAACAACGAAGCTTGAGTGATCCTTATTACTGAGTGGATCTCGTCGCTCAAAGTTACCGCTTACGTATTCGAAGAATGAAGCCTGTTGCAACTGCTGTCCCTTGCACCTAGGTCGAGATTGTCACGGCCGATGAGTGGCAGTGTTCCCCATACCGCCGCCGGGCACGATGCCTGAGAATTGCAAATGAGTGTCTCTCCAGAAATTGCCGACAGTGACGGTGTTATTGTAGCGGTCGTCCCTGAGGACCTGCGGCATGTCAACAGTCATTCTTCCGGAAGCAGGTGTCGTGCCGCCGCCGCCGCCGACGCGGTCCCTGGCAAAGCTGGTGTCGCATTCCCCCTGACGGAGCGCGAGTCCCATTCTGATGTACTGTTTTGGCGATGGTCGGCCTCGCTTCGTTGCTCCTGGTTATAGATCGTGGTGGTTATATCTGCAAACTGCCGTACATATTGCTTGACCAACAGGGCTTGTGCTAGATGATGGCGCCTAGCTTAGCGTTCTATTTCAAGTAACACTGGCGGCATCGCCCGTCCTTCTGTAGGTGGATTTGCAGCTTTCTCATCCCGCTGCATCTGAACTTCTAGCTGGTCAGGTGGTCCGTCATGCTGCGAACCAGTTTCAGCAAGTATCCGGCGGCAGACGGCACCAGCTGTGTAGAATGGAAGCCTCAGCGATCAAGCTGGGGAGTGGGAGAGAACATTGACGGCGATCTCGCGCAGGAACGGTCGGCGCTTGCCCCAAAGTGCTCGACCCCAGATTCGTTCTTGCCCGCTGTGTGATGAACCGAGTAGTGATCGGCAGGAGGTAATTTGGAAGCAATCACTTGTAGCTCTCAACAGACAGTGTCCCTCCGCTCATAGAGCTCAGGAGCTCGCTTTCAGTGTGATAGAATCCGTAACAGTCAACAATGGGGTTATTGAAGGTCGAGTCCTATTCCCGAATGCACATATTCAACTCAAAGTACGTACGACGGTTGGCTAACTTGAGTGTGATTTGCAGCAAGGGGCACATCAATATAGCCTCAGGCAATCACTTCGACATGCTGATTTACATAATACAATGTACAAACAATATGTGCAGTAAGTGTGGCGACTTAACTACAGTACAATAACTACAGTATAATATGCCCCCAATGCAATCTCAGTTGATGTCAGCACACCAAATCATGAACCCAGGCTTTCTAAGTCTGAATGTCTGCAAGCGTGGGTATTACGGTATCTGATGAACGTCAGGGAGATGCAGCATTGGATGGAATACGTCAGGGGCTCACCCCGTAGCTTGTCGAGTGACTACGTTTTTGATCTCTTCTGATGCTGCACACACTGCATAACAGCACTACCATAAGAAATAATGTGCCACCAAGCCCTGCAATAATCCCCAGTTCAACCGGCGTCATTGCGTATGTGTTGAGGACAGCGTGCTTCTCAACGACAGCGAAGTTAATGGTTTTTGCGGGAACAGAAAGGCTTTTTACAAGAGCACTGATCTACACAGCGGAAGGAGAATTCGGCTTCGCAGAAATCGCCATCCATCCATGTTTCTGGCCTCGAGGGATCTCAAATCTGGGAGTTGAAACTAGCTGAGACATCTGGATTTGAATGGGCCATACCTAGGATTGGAGTTTACTGGTATGAAGCAAGTTCTGGCCCTGATCGGAGTGATGACTAAGGCCTCATTTCCGCTATATATAGAGGAACCATGATTGATGGAGCTAGCAGAACACGTTTACACTTCTACCAGTCGTACACCATGCCCTTCTCAGTCGCAAAATTCCTAGGCTACTTGGCAGTCTTATGCAGTATTCCTGGCGGCGTGTCAGGCGAAGAACATGCAGATCAGCTCGCTAAAAGGGAGTCTCCTCTCAAGCCGCGCGGCTTTTTGTCATCCTGTGTTGATTGAGGTACTGTCTTGAACGAAAAGAACAAGATGGCCGCACATTGCAGGACCACAACAGGCAACTGGACCTGGTCAGTGCTTGATTTGAACCATTGCTTGCTGAATAACTATGGTTATCTGATGGCACAAGACGAGTGAGAGCATCTTATATAGACTGCTGCAGAGTACTAATCATATCTAGGGGGTACTTTTTCAAGTCTGCTGGTCCTTGTGTTTCTGATAGCAACTGACCTTTTCCAGATGATGTGGCCGGCAACGACAATGGGAATCTGTTCTGTGGCCGTCACGCCTACAAGGGAAGTGTGCTTAGTCAACATCAAGTCGGTTGGTCCGGCTTTGACATCGTGATTAGCCAGGACCAGTGAGTCTTGGTATGGTCGTAGGCCACGACAAGAAGCAAGCAAACCCCCAAACTTCGGCGAATTATGGCAAACGTCTGAACTGGACTGATGGCCTGAAAGACTTCAATGGATGAAGTTGAAGGGAGTCAATAGGAGCAGGGAAAGGAGCCGCATGCGTTTTGGACAGAAGTGATCTTCTAGCACGTAGAACTGAACCGACAGAGCGAAACGCGGTTCAGGTATTTGGATAGGTTGGCGTCCATGTTGATAAAGCCTTAAATCTTCATCACTTTCATTACATGTCAGCGGCACAGGCCGTCAAGTGATGATGAACCACCTAACTCTCCGTGGCATTAATCATGATGAAAGGGGTTCCCTTACTGAGCTTCCAATACACTATCAGATCTTTATTAAACAAACAAAATAACATGAAAGCAGTACAGAATACATAAAATTCGATGTCTCGACCATCAGATATCATGAGAGCGATCGTGTTGCTTTTGTGTTGGTCAACGGAAGAGACCGCAGCTCCATGCAGACGATCGCTCCGCCAGAGAGTTGCTGTTGTTGGAAGTCGTGGGTTCCTGAGTAGATAGTATAATAGCTTGACCCCAGAAAGAAATGTGTGTAGCAGATGTGCCGGAACCAAGACTGACAGACAATGCACCAGAGTGGCGCTTCATTTTCACGTTCCTGCATGGGTATCTACACCGATTTTGCACTAAAGTCGCGCGAAGTTCATGATTAATGCGCTCTTCTAAGTTCTAAGTCACTCAAATCTCAAGTGGATAGTAACGCTGGCGTCGGTTCCAGCTTTGCATTCGAAGCACGTTCAACTTCTAGATCTACTCAATGCTGTTATGGCCTACCGCAGTCGCATGCACCCTGTGCTCCGATCGCAGCCCTTTGTTCAATGAAACGCTTTTGATGAAGAGACTCATCAAAAACGCCGCTCCCGACACGCCGACGTACAGTCCGTAAACGCCTCGCAAGCCGTAAACGTACGCATCTAAGATTTTTGATTGCAGAGCTGCGTCGGTGGAAGCGCTCAACATGGCTGCAATAGCGCGTGTACCTCCATATGCGTCTGAGGATGCCAGCCCATCTCTCTCCAGTTTGAGCAGCATAACGTTCTGGAACGTGGAGCCGCCGACGCCGACTCCGAGTGCCATGCCAAACTGTCGGAGGAAGGCATACATTGCCGCGGCGATCGCTTCGTCGCCTTCCGCACATAAGGCATGCGATGCCATGTTCTGCGCGTTCAAGATGGAGCCATGGCCCAGGCCAAGAAGGACGAGCGTCGGTGCCCATACCTTCGATGGCGTATCAGCATCCCAGAGCAGCATCAGACCAGAGGCGACGGTAGCCAGGGTCCAGCCAACCCATATTGACCACTGGTAGTTGTTTGACACCGTAACAAGTCGACCGGTGATGATGGACGCCGGCACCAACGTAAACATGACAGGAAAGAGTGCGACGCCGGTCTGAATCGGAGTGAAGCCCTTGACGTCCATAAAGTACAGAGGCACGTAGTAAAGCTGGCCGTACATCTGCCGTCGCTGTTAGCATCCCGCATCTCCCGATTGACGCCGAACGACTCTTACCACAAGGCCTTGAATAGCGCCGCAGATATACGTTGCGGTAGAACTAACGGTTTGAAAGAGTCGGCGTCGCAAGAACGGCGATGTGGCGAAGCGCGACTCGTAGATCATGGTCAGCGCCGTACCAACCGCCCCGAGCGATAAGGGCACGAGAGTGCCGGCGCTGCTCCAGCTGTAGCGCAAGCCGCCCCAGGAGATGGCCACGAGTAACAAGGTTGCCGAGCCGATGAACAGGGCGTTGCCAAGCCAGTCCATCTTCCGTAGCCTCTCGCTCATCGCATCGGCTGGCGGATCGATGCTGACCAGGTTAACCAGCCAGGGCACAAGAACCAGCCCGGCCGCGCAGAAAGGAAACATGATGTAAAATACCCAGCGCCAAGTCGTCTTCTGAGCAATGACGCCGCCCAGTATAGGGCCGACGCAGTTGCCCAGTGCCCATGCCGCCTGGCTGAAAGATGAGAGATGTTAGCGGATGAACCATTCAGTTCAGGGAAAGGCTTCTCACACTAAGCCGTACCACGTCGGCCTAAACCGCAAAGGAACAATATCAGTAAAGATCAAAAGGCACACGACAATAATTCCAGCACCGCCAACTCCCTGGAAGGATCGCCCAACCAGCATCAAGCCGATTGAGTGCGAGATACAGCAGAATACAGTGCCTAGAGAGAAGAAAGCCACCGAGATGGTCAAGCATGGCCGTCGACCTAAGACGTGGCTAAGGTCCGCGATGAACAGCATCAGCACAGCATTCGCCAAGAGGTACGCCGTACCGATCCAGAAGCCGTCGTAGGTGCTGAGCTCGAGGTCCACCACGATAGCCTACGAACGTAAGCTTGAGGTGTAACGGGGATGCCTCTGTAAATGGAGCTGACCTGTAAAGAAGTCACAATAACACAGGCATCGAGGGCGACCATGAGTGACAACAAGGCAGCTGTTGCCATGATGGCGAGCTCGCGGCGTGAAGGCCTCCATTTGGTTGGGACATGGCTAACGTCGTCATGTTCCAGCTCTGCAGGAGAAACGATATGTTGACGATGCATTTTCGAAGACGGGAACCAAGATGTAGAAAGTGTTTACCGTAGTGAGGATATTGGGGAATGATTAGTGACTCGACCAAGGCGTTTGAGCTCGATAGTGACAGAGTTCTTATACAACCAAGGGCCATGTCAAAGTATCCACTTCTACAAGGATTGCCAGCGGCAAGAGCGCTTTTCGTATCCAGATGTTGGGTCCGTGTCCGGGCAAATAAGCGCCGCTTGGTTAAGCAGCCATAATTGGGTTCTGCTTCTATCGTATGCCGACACGCAGTTCGAGCTGGGCGAGCAGCCATACCTGGAGAGTTCTGAATGCTTCAAGCCCGAGTCCTTGACGTTGAATTTTGGACACAGTTCTAGCAAGGGAAATACTTGAGGCTCGACAAGTTACTAAAGAAAATGAATGGTCCGAAACCTCGTCACATCTCTGCTGAAATGGACGATTACGAAGTCTTCCGTCGTCTTACTACGTTCCCCTTCACCTCCACGACAATGGATATGTTCCAATGCGCCTTGCAGGTCATTCGGAAACGCTATCCGCTCGCGTTTAGCCAAGACTTGGGGCAGCTGGTCTCGGAGTATCCGCCACGAGAAGCCTTCAAGCAAACCGAAATGCCGCTACAGGTCACCGGCGACTGGGTTGATTACATGAATACCGTAGCTATTTCTATGAATACCGCAGAACAAGGNGCTACAGGTCACCGGCGACTGGGTTGATTACATGAATACCGTAGCTATTTCTATGAATACCGCAGAACAAGGTGTGTCGAGCTCGTTGTGGCATCTGGCCAGAGGCGACCTCGTCGACAACGACATAGTTACCAACTACGTTCAGCTATTGTGATCATCTTACCCAGATTCTCAACTTTTAGACCCTGTAACTGCCGCATCAGACGCCTTGGAGGCAGCCGCTAGACTCTACGATACGTCGGGCGCAGCTACACTCATCCCATGCAATCTTGATGGGACGTGGTTTGTGGCCGTTGCCTACGCAGATTGCATACAGCTATACGGAGTGCAGGTCGAAAACATGACGAAGCTAGAGCAACAGTTCCAAGCCTCGTTTCATAGACCGACTATTCGTATCTCTGAGCCACTCGCCACGACGCAGCCGGAGGACGCTGTGATACTAACGCTGTTGAGCTTGAGAATACTGGCTGGCGGAGGTGTGCCGGTACTATCTGCGGAGACCGCATTCCTGCAAAAGTCGCGAGCGCGAATATTCATCGAGCTCTTGACAAACAGCCCGGATGCGAAAGATTCCGATGTCTCCAACCGGCTTAAGGAAGCGCAGGTGGAGAACTCTGTCTTTTTCGATGAAGCCTTCATAGACGAAGAGGATACTCTTTCGCCAGTCGGCTCGACCTTCACAGCAGATATGCAAGATGGTGGCGATTTTGCGTCAGGCTTCTCCCCCGAGTCATCCCGATCGCCTCCATCAGCTAGGGAAATGTCTCATTCAGCAGGACGGGGTTCTGGTGTGAATGACAGTGCATCGGCTGAGGCCCCGCACCATCCATCATCATCGTCGCGCCCGACCGGCCCAGCCTGTAAGAAGTTCACCTCACTGCGCAGTGGCCGAGTACTCGACATGGGCACGTATGGATTGCCACCAAGCATGCCTCGGGAGTGCAGAACCATTCTCGATACGCTGAGCGAGGCCGTCGCCTTCTACCGGAACTCTCGTCTGTCGGAAAGCTCTGAACTCGCTGTGATATGGTCGGCTATCAAGAGCGGCGCACGGAGTGAGTTCTACCGGCGTTACAGCGGTGTTCTGTTTCACAAGGAGATGGCCCGTCTCAGCAGTGATCAGGAGGTTGCTCTATGTCTGAAGACCAGCATCACTATGGCTGAGGTAAGAGAGATGAGGCGTCTACAGTCAGAATTCCAGATCTGGCACGATATATGCCAGCTGCGCCGCGATTGGGGGCCAGGCCAATACGCACTTCTGTGTGTGCTGCCGGAGAAGCCCCGCTTAGAGCAGATGAGCCGAAGAGAACAGCAAAAGCAGCTGCAGCAAATACATGAGCGACTTGAGGATGGCGGCGACGCTCTACTGGGATATCTAGACACCGCCAAAGAGCTGTGCAGTGCTTTGGTCCAATGTAGCCTCCCGTGCGTTCGATTGATGATCGACGACTATCACCTCAAGGCGAATCAAGACCTGTCAGAGCCGGAGTTCACTGCTTACACGAGCCTTGATCCGCGCCCAGTCATACCAATCTCAAGATGGGGACCCCGCTAGTACAAACCAGAGGTGTTTGCGAAGCGGGCAAGATTTCGAAGCTGGCATGGTACAGTAGCGAAGGGAACAAGCAGCAAGTCCGCCATAGCGAGCGTCCGGTGGAGCGCACCCTTGAGATGCACAGTATATCGCTCGTCGCGTAGGTGCAGTCAAGCGGTAATCAGCCCTTCAGTCTGCATGTGCTACGGTATAGTACTGTATAAGATGCATAATAATAAAGCGATAGCCAAGATGTAAATCCGAGATAGAAAACCAAGCAAAACAAGTCATGCTGCGACGCCGATCGTCGTTTCTGCGCTAGGTACACGCTTGCCTACCCGTGACGAGAGGCAAATACAGCTGCAAAAAAGTGTTGTCTGATGCAGGTGATCTGGTCTCAACCTCGAATTTGCTTATCCGTCTTCATGTAGGCTGCGCTTGTTGTTCTGGTGAGTCTTGCCTAGAAATGACACTCTTTCGCCGCTAAAGCAGCAAACCGCTCGTCGAGACGTCCTAGATAATGAGAGATGATCATGCCGGAAAGCTCATTGCTGCTTTCTGGAGCGTTTGCCAGAAGCCACACAACAGGGGTCTGAAGTTTTGACACATCCCTAAAGTTTAGTCCATAAGCGTCTGCAATGAACAGTTGTCTCGGATCCGGTCCCAAAACCGATCTCCAATGCTTCTTGAACGCAGCTCTTTGCCGGAGCTGAAGAGTCACACTATTTATGCGCGTGTTTTCTCTTCCAGACCTGCTACTAGGCTCTTGATCACAATCACGTCTGCACCATCCTCCGCATTGTACTATGTTTTCCAAGATCGTTATAGCACTACACGTCGTCTTGACGCTAGCCATACTCGCGGTAACCGTCAGGATTCTGCAGGATGAGGAGAATGAGAAAAAGGGCATAGTGGAGATTTTGGTATGTAACTCGTGGCGATAACAGAACGTGACTAACGACGGCGAAGTTACACGAACAAGTGCGGCGCTTCGTCCCGGTCCCTGACGTGGTCGGGTCCATCGCCACAGCAGTGAAAAGTGCGGCATCCAGCGTTGTCACTGCCGCAGTTGCATCGGGCGAGTCTCTGATGGTCGCCAGTCTGCCGTCTAGCGTCTCAGTGGGCACCAAGTACGCATGCGTTGCTTCTGAATGTACCGCAATTCCTGGCTCTGCGTTTCGTCTAGTTCAAGACCTTGCTACATTCCTCCCTTCGCCCCAGGAGATTGAAAAGTTGCAGGAACTGGTGGACAGGTGCCCGAACCTTGAGACTGTTTTATCCGCTGGGCTCGGCTTGACGTTGGTCTCGACCATTCTACTACTTCCCGGCCTCAAGTTTAGGCTTCTCCGTTTCGTGTCGCTAGGGTTGGATGTTGTTGTAGTCGTCCTCTTTGCTGTAGTGACGGCTTTTGCTGTCCCACTGTACAAAACGTCTCAGGCTGTGGCAGACCTGCTTGAGGCCGAGGCGAGCAAAGGAGATGTTTTTGGGGCATCCATTGCGAATTTGACGGCAAGTTTGGTTATGAGTCTGCTTGCACTTGTGTACACAGTGGCATAGAGAAGGCAATGGCAAGTTGGTGTGCTTCAGTTAGTGGGAAGGGAGAGATGAGTCTCTATTGCCGTCACATCAGGTACTTTTCGGCTCTTCACATGAACGCAAATAGTAGGAGAAAGATAGAGCTTCGTCGGTGATCACTGAAAGAGCTGAAATAGCCAGGAATATTATTCTGGCCGTTGCATGTTTGTCTCGGATAAACTGTGAGGGTTCCAGCTCCCGTGACTCTTCAATAGATCAATTAGATGCTCGTAGGATCAGGTCTAGATACAAGACGTAGCGCGAAGAACCGGAAGGAAAGATCGCGCTGCTTGCAGCAGCGCGTCACTACTAGAAAAGGGGCTCGCCATGATTCGCGATACCCTCGCAGCCACCCTGGCACGAAGTCTCGTGCCTGGTTCCGTGACATAAACCAAGTACGAGGACCAGTACATATGTACTAAGATTGCGCTTTTGTTCATAATTGTTTTGTCAAGAGTTCTGTCAAGGGTATGAAGTCCTGTCAAAAGTATAACACGTGTGCTCTATCTCCCTCACAGCAGTAATTTATACACCATTACACTATAAACTCTCCAACGACTCTCGTTTCCGTCGAATCTTTTGCGGAGACTTCATTATACTATCAATATGAGCGTTCATGGCGCTGTGTCGCTCAACATCACGATTGTCTTTACTTCAAGACTGGGCGGGCTGACAGATAGGGCCCTTCAAGAGCTGAAGCAGCTCGTTTGTCTCGACACGGGCATTCAGCCGTCGCACCTAACGGACGATCCCCCGACGGTGGTGAGTCAGCAGGCTCTAGAGGAAACGTTGGCTCGCCTCGGGATCTCAGCCCGAAAACTGCGCTCGGAAAGTAGGTCGAGAGAGAAGCTTGCGGCTATCATCAACTGTGAGACTGCAGGCTCAGCCATGAGAAATGGTGGCGGTGAAAGCAAGGTTCCCTTCACGCGCTCGTGTGAGACGACAGCAACCGGGCTTCAGTCTGTCATCGATCGCATCAGTTCGCGCATCCAGAGACTCGAACATCAGCTGCAGATCCTGGACGACGCACTGTTCCCTTCACGCGCTCGTGTGAGACGACAGCAACCGGGCTTCAGTCTGTCATCGATCGCATCAGTTCGCGCATCCAGAGACTCGAACATCAGCTGCAGATCCTGGACGACGCACAGAAGAGACTAGACAGGCTGGTTGTCTTGGCTTCAGAAGAGGTGGACTGGGACGATCCCGTTACTAGGATTCGATCGGAGGAGGCTCTTTTTGACTGCGAGTAGAAGATGAAGATTTCATGGATAGGTTGCTTCGTCGTCAGGTTTGCCGAGGAACACGTCATTCAAGGACTTCACACGCGTGATCCGCACACAAGCACGTTGCAGGGCCGATCTATAATCTCTTGCTGGACCAGTTTGTCTCCATAAAGTAAAACCACAAGTAACATCGAAACAAATAGTACATACACTTGACATAGCGGCACCATCTTGTCGATCGTGCCGTCTAAAAGTGCGTGCGCTTGTCCATGTGTGACAAAGCTGATCGTCCCTTCGATCTATCCCTCAGCGAATAGAATGACCACACCCACCCTTAACGCTACCGCCATATACAACGAAGCATGTATTACGGTCAGAAACCCCCATCACCGGAAACTGGACCCGAAAGAGTACCGAAGGCTCCATTGTTGCTGGTAAATGATGCCTCTTGATTTCTCGGTTCATGCCCGACTTGATCGCAAGCTTCTGGGCAGCTGGGAGGCTGTCTCAGTAGAGGTACGCGCGAGTCTTCTTGGGCGCGTTTGTGAGCATTCTTCAGCGCTCGTCGAAGGAGATTTTCCGCCTGCCCCCGTGGTCTGCCTACGACCAAAGTACCATCAACTGTTCTCAGTAGAGGTACGCGCGAGTCTTCTTGGGCGCGTTTGTGAGCATTCTTCAGCGCTCGTCGAAGGAGATTTTCCGCCTGCCCCCGTGGTCTGCCTACGACCAAAGTACCATCAACTGGTGACATTGTTCTACTGCACAGTACGAGCGGCGATTGTTGGCTTGAGTTTGAGGGATCCTTCTGATATGCGGCGTAGCCTCAAAGCCGGGAACGGGGTAGTGATGAGCGATCTTGGCTACGTCCAACGTTCAGAGGCGAGCCCACGGTGCTGTTCATGTATGTGCATATGTAGCAGTGCAGTCGACTGATTTGAACACTGCACAAGAACACCATACGTATTACCAAAAGTGTAAGCCCAAAATGGGGCCTTTGGCAGGGCTTCTTGCAAGCTAAGGGCATCTGCAATGCCTAGTTATGATGATACTGTACATACTGTAAGCAAGAACACCTGCTTTCAGTATTCCGGCTGAGGCCTAGTCCAGCGCTCCATATGCATGACTAGCCAACGCGATGGGAACTTAGAATACCAGCGAAGAGAAGCAGAAAATGCAGCCTCTACGCTTCACAGCACGTGTAGTATTGGTCCGTAGTTGTGTCTCGCCATGTCGTCTTTTCCTGAGACAGCAAGCTACGCCGGATCTGGCCTCAAGACCACGGCGTGGGAGGGACGTGCCCAGAGTCGCCGTGAGGTGGGGTACAGTATGCACTGTAATGCCACGTTGCAGGCGGAAGTGTCCCGTCCGAGAAAACACAGTAATCTCGAACAGGCCTTTGACCAGCGCGACAGATCCAACAACGGAGCATCTGTTTACCTAGCCAGAGCGCTTCCTGGCTTGCAGAATGCCCAAAATAACAGTTCACAGTACTGTAGCCGGCCATTTCCAGATTGTCAATCAAGCGTCGTGCATCCTGCCGTAGGCGGCTGAAGCCAGTCCTGCTGTCGACAGCAAAAGGTGCGTAGAATCGTCATCGGCTGCTTTGTGAGATTGCTCAGAAGCCACTCGGTCGGCTGCGACTGCCCTTCAGCGATGGTGGTGTCCTCTCGAGCTCTCTCGCATTGTCCCCGCAGATCTCAACCGTAAGTATCCCCAAACTGGCGATGGCCCGTACAGTAAGGCCAGACAGAAACCAGCGGGCGATTCCCCGCCTTTAGCCGGCCCCGGTACGAACCAAGCCAGGAGCGCGACTGATGCCCCAGTGCAAACGTTCGCACCACGACCCAGGTTCAGCATGAACTGAGGAGTGGTTCGCTCACGGCCCATAGGTCACAATCGCGATGCTAAGTTCCACTAGAAAGTCAAGCACGAACCCCAAATCAGGACTGCAATCACCACGTTCCGTCTTCGGTTCGTGGCCGGCTATGCCTGGCGGGTCGGAAACAGAGTGACAGCCACAGAAGCGCGACTGCTTACACTCCGTTCACGAACTTATTGCGCCGGCGGCGATCGACGGGACTCATTGGTCACGATACGCTGGGGTGGTCAGTGGCCTTAGGTCGGCCGCCCCCTTTGCCGACGTGATGTGCCGATGTCTGCAGTTGCCGATGGAAGGGCTTCAAGCACAGCAGCCGTTCTGCCAAGCGGAGTATTGTCGATCATGCTTTGCGCAAAGAGTCCCTGCTTCGATCGCAGAACTTGATCGAGCGTGGGGGTCTCGATGGCGCCGGGGCTAACAGTGTTGATCCGCACTCCTTTGCGTCCCCGTTCGACAGCCTTGTACTTAGCCCGCACGATGCAACCGAGCTTCGAGACACTATTAGCGTTGCTTGGGTCTGTGTCGAGTTGAATCTCGTGGTACGTGACGAGGGAAGCCGTCGGGGCTGTTGCCAGATGAGTCTCCAAATCCGGGTTGGGAGGGAGCAGGTGACCGGCGACCGAAGCTACGATGGTTAGAGAGCTTCCAAGACGCATCAGTGGAATAAAGCTGTCAAGAACGAGAGCAATGCCAGTAAGGTTGGTAGCGTAGATCAGCTGGGTGTCGTCTGCGGCGCTGGATACACCGGTCGTAAGGACGACGGTCTTGATAGGACCGAGCTCGGCGGCAGTCTTGGCGAAAGCGGTGACCGACTTCTCGGAAGAAACATCGATATTCTTAGTTATTATGAGATGACCGGCGGGGCTGAGCGAGCCCTTGGCTAGGTACAGGGCAGCGGGCGAATAGTCTCCAATAAGGATACGGTGCGATGAGCTGAGTTCACCGGCGAGACAAAGTCCCATGCCCCCAGCTCCAATTATGACGAGGAGAGGGCGTGACCGTGTCATGGCGTTGGTAAGTAGGAAGGAAGTAATGCGATAGGTTCAGTAGTTGTCAGTTGGGAATAGTATCGGTTCGACAAACGCTCTGTAGATAACGGCTCAACCCTCATAAGGAGAAACTGAGGGTTGAGTTGAACCTCCAGCGTTACTTATATTGTGTTGATTTCCGTCGAAGCAGAGATAAAAGTGCTGCAAAAAAGCCATGATCTGCTATTGATCACTTAATTGCCCCAGTCCTAGCATGTTCGCGCAGGGAGATCAGAGGTGGAGACTCCACGCTGGGCATAAAAACGACACATCCTTTCCTGGTAGGCGGCGGACATGTTTTGGTCGTATCCACGTTCCAACGTCAGATCCTCAGCCGTCCTATACTGTGCCTTTTGCATATCGGTGCTGAGTTGAGACTGTCGCCATGCGGTGTATGCTCAAACCACATCCTCCTTGGGCAAGGCCGCCGATGAGAATACCACGGAGGACACAGACAGACTTCGTTCGTACTGCCGTACTGCCAACAAACGCACGACGTTGGAAAAACCTCACGTCGGACGACAACAGGTTCAAGCGAGGTTTCCCTTCGCTTTCGTAGACGAGACCTCTCCTGCTGTTGCTTCCTCTCCTCCTCCTGGCCATGTTTTCCTGACCGAGACGGGTGTCTTCGGGACGTCTTCAGTTCCAATCAAAGGCTTTCTCGCCTGCAATTGACTGGCAAGGACCTTCACTCTGTGCATATGGTTAGTGACGATGTGTCTCGCCATCGTGCTGCTAGCTACGGTCTCCTCTCCTGCACGATCGCCGAGGCCAACTGACATGGGCATTTGAACCTGAGCAGACGATTTTGGCTTTCAGGTCCCAGTCCATCGTGCGTCGGTGGCTGACCCACGTTCCTTCCTCCAGCATAAGTAGCAAGAGCTGATTATGGCTGATCGCAGAGAGCACAGCAGCAAATTGCGGAGCAAGCCGGCGCCGAATTGTGTTATCAAGGAAAGGCCACAAAGATTGTGGTCGGTGGTTGTCGAGGAAGGCAGCTATGCTTACTATATTTTCCAGTGCCTTGGTGAGCGGCGCAGTCATGGAGTCTGGGGCCCGTGCGGGGCTACGTTCTCAGGAACCTAGCTGAGGGTATCCGAGCTTTTTCCCGGGTAATGTGAAAAGCCGCAAGGTTTTGACCCTGCAACGTGGACGTGACCGCTGTAGCGCTCTTCAAAGTCGACGCTTGCTTACCGGCCGCAAGCGAACCTCAGCAAAGTCATAGGGTATGTGCAGTACTGTACCTTGCCTTGCTGTGTACTGATCCGAACCAAGCTGAAGGCATAGTTGATTACCGCCGTGATCTATCGGTTTGGGGCGCTACGTAAGTACCACCATGCCGACCGTTAGGAGCTGGTCCTCCAGGACATTCTTCAAAGCTGACGCAGTTGCACAGAACTCTTCCGATGGAGCATTCCCTCAATCCCCGTTTTTGAACGATCGACGGTCGAGATGATCACCTTGCATCATACACGTACCAACCACGATGGGCGCTTATGTGCGCAAACAGTGCGACGCGATGACCTCCACATTTTCCCCTCTCGCGCCGATTCATATACAGCGATGGGGCAAAACGCGATTGATTCCTAGTTGGGACTTGGGATACCGGTGGCTTTATAGAGGCGGCCCTGGAAGGTTCTCTCAGTCGGCATGGAGAATCCACCTTTCTACGATATCGCTCGATGGCAGGTACACGAAACTGAAGACGACTGCGACCTCATCATACGAACCAACGACGGACGAGCCTTCTATTGCACAGTCTCTCCGTCGCAATTTCATCGATCACCCAAGCTCACAGAGCAGTACTTTAAGTGTCTACACTTACTACGATCCGGAGAAGAAGAGCAGGATGATTTCTACATTGAGGATGCGTGCGACTGGCTGTCAAAGCTGTTCGAGCCTCTCGTCGCCCAGTTGGCGCCGTCGTCCTCAGCAGTTCCTGGGCATGGCCGGCCGACTCTCTCCCAGTATCTGTTCCCTCCGTATTTCGTTTGCGGTCTCGATGCTGCTGACGAAGTTCCACGACCTTACGAGGAAGAGACTCGGCAACACGGCTGGTCCGACCCGGCTCTAGTTGTAAAAGACGACATCCTTACAGACCTCGACCAGTGGGCGAAGTCTTACCATCCATCGGAGGTCAAGATATTGTACAATCGCTCTGAAGACGTGTCAATCAAACGACCAAACAAGTTCCTTGTTGAGGATGAGGTCGAATGTTACTTCAAATCTTTTGGGCTCTCATTTGGTCCAGCGCATGCGAAGAAGGAGCTCACAACGTTAAAAGCAATCGCCATGGCGCAGATAACTCCTCCCCCCGAGGCATGGATCTGTCGCCTACACGGAGTTGTTCGAGACGGCGACAAGTTAATAGGCATGCTCTTTGCTTGGATCGACTCGAAGGGAGTGCTTTCAAAAGCAAGAGCTGACCAGAGCTCACCCGATCTGAGGAAACGTTGGAAGGCACAGATCGGCAAATCTCTGGATAAGCTGCACCGGAAGGGCATCATGTGGGGTGATGTCAAAGCCGAGAATGTTCTCATCGACAGTGACGACAATGCCTGGATCATCGACTTTGGAGGCAGTTATACTCATGGATGGGTTGACAAGGAGAAAGCTGGGACGCTTGCAGGCGACGCACAGGGCTTAGCAAAGATACTTGATATCCTTAATTAACTGACACTGCATTCAGCGCAAAACAGATGTGCTTCATCAGTTCCTAGGCCATGAGATTGCTTGCGCCATATTAACTTAGCCCACTTCCCCTAGTGTCAGGGCGCGCCGGGGCCCAACTGGTGCCCAACCGTTGGGTACCGCTTAGTCATCCGAAAGAGGGGTATTTAGGCCCGGAAGGGCTGGATCCCCAGCGGAGGTGTCAGATTCGAACGTATGAACAACAATAGACCTACGGTTGCCCCCCAGATACATCCATCACTTGGATACCAGTTATCACATCCTGACACCTAGGCGGATACGTCTTGTCGCTTGTGCCGCTGGTGCTATAGCAGTCTACATTACCTAATAATTGTTATACCGCTCTGGTGTTTGGTGCGGTGTGATTCAGTGGCATCTTTTTCACTCTGATTGGAGATTTTTGATACAGTCTTGCTGCCAGATTCTCGGTTCCCCTAATTGAAGTAGTTCCATATATCCAACACAATACGAAGACCTGAGAGGGTTGTTCTGAAGCTTTAATTTCTTGGCCCTGAATAGTGTAGGTTAACATGCTGCCTCACGACAGACATGCACCGGATCAAGCCATTGTCTTTCTATGTGGCAAGGGTACCCCAGCTCGCAACGGGCAACCTCAGTTAGAGTTGGAGTGCGCAATGGACCGAAAGTACACGCAGCTTACCGACAGCACGGCCTCAGGAACCTAGCCAGGGTGTTCATTGTGGAGGTGCCCGAGAGCTGTGCCTAGCTCCCGGATGAATCAAGTGTGAAAGTGGGGCTAGTTTGTGAGATCAAGTTTGCGTGAGCTCGGAAGTTCATTCTTCCGACAAGACCACCGCCGATTTCGACCACAGGCCCATAAAGCGTGCAACTTTCTTCTTCCACCAGTTAGTCAAGCGCTTCCCATCCGCCATGACCGATCGATCAGAACAGATCAGACAAAGTCCTATTGGAAACAGCCTTGATGCTGTTCGCGGCACTTTCAACTCCATTTGCAATGGTGCAAAGACTCCTTGTACCGCCGACGCCATTGATCAACTCGGTGCAGAAGGTGCGATCGCCGGCTCGTATTGCATTACCCCTCTAATATATACCTAGATCTTCGGAATCTAACTCTACCTCTCCTTTTTGCGTTGCAAAGCCATATACTTTCACGATCCCTCCCTTCGAAATCGGGCTCTAAGAACTTCCAAAGCGACCTCCTGCGGCTTATTTCGGCCGCTGCCTCCGATAGTTTCGAATTCGACCGCGTCAAACCCCTCCTGAAGTCGGCCCTCTCCAACAAAGTCAATGATTTCACCATCTGGGATCAAGCGTACAGCGCCGTCTCCGAAATTACCCCACCCCCCCGAACGATAGCCTCCTCACTTCAACAAACACCCTGGCAACGTAACACGAGTAGTTTCGCCAACTCGTCCGAACACCGTCGACATGTTGACGATATACTCAAAGAGGAGCTCGGCACTATGTATGTCGGGCTTCCAGGCTTTCGAGAGGCATACTTTGGAGGTGTGGTCGGACTTGAGGCTGCGTCCAAGGAGTTCTTCGATCAATGCCTTCATAGGAGCGATCCTGCCTTCCACGACGACGACGGCTGGGAGGGATGGCCCCAGGATGCAAATGAGAAAAGCGTTCTGGAGTGGCTTGGGGACTTTGTCAAGAAGCTAGTGGTGTTCGCAGACATCCAGAAGTTAAATACGACACATCAACGAAGCCTCCTAGCACAGCCGAACACGCCGATGCAGGGCTCCATAGCAGATCGCAAACTGGATGTCGGGTTTGTTGACAGCCTCGAGGCGGGCCAAAGGTCTCGACACCACTGGAAGCAAATACTGGTACCTGGAGAACTTAAGAGCAACCCAGCTGCCGACACAGCCTCTAAGGCCTGGCTTGACCTTGGAAGGTATGCGAGGGAACTGCTTGCTGCACAGGACACCCGGCGCTTTGTCCTGGGCTTCACGCTCTGTGGATCTCTCATGAGGGTGTGGTCCTTTGACCGGCTGGGAGCCATTGCCTCAGAGCAGTTTGACATCAACAAAGACGGCCTGCAGTTTGTGTCCACAGTACTTGGGTTTCTTTGGATGGATGAGGGAGCCCTGGGATTTGATCCAACGATCAAGATATCAGACAACAACCGCTTCATCAATATCAACCGGAATGGTTCCAAGGAGCGGATTGTTATTGATGGGGTAATTCTACGGGCACGCTGTGTGGCTGGCCGGGCTGCCACTTGTTGGAAGGCCCACCCTGAGGGACATCCGGAGACACCGCTTGTCATCAAGGATTCATGGCAGTATCTTGAACGTGACGAAGAGGGCGACCTCTTACGTGAAGTGACGGACAAAGATGTTAGGAATGTCGCCCGGTATTATCACCATGAGACGGTCCAGGTTCACGAAACGGATGATGACATCTGGAGCAATGTTCGTCACGGTCTAGATGCCACAGCAGCAAGCAACTACCGGCCAGGACAACAAATGCCACCAAGAAACATAGCAAAAGATGCGACACGGAAAGGCCGCAGCAGTACCAGCAGGAAGCGTCCATCTAGCCAAACAGATGCCATCCTTCCCCCAAGCAAGCGATCCTGCTCCGCGTCTCCCACAAAGGCTGTAAGCGTACCACCAAATCGGGTTCATCGGCGCATTATTCTTCGGGATTATGGCAAGCCTATCTACAGGGCAAGCTCTCGATCAGCACTACTTGCTGCCCTGGTAGGCTGCATTGAGGGTCATGAGTCTTTATATAAGGCAGGCATCCTCCACAGAGATATATCCATTAATAATCTCATGATCAATGAGGACAGTGGCAACCCATCCTGGCCTGCGTTCTTGATTGACCTTGACCTAGCGATTCGGGAGCCACGAGAGGGTGCTTCGGGTGCCAAGGGCAAGACCGGCACGAGGGCCTTTATGGCAATTGGGGCGCTGCTAGGCGAGCAGCATTCGTTCATGCACGATCTCGAGTCGTTCTTCTGGGTCCTGTTTTGGATATGTATTCATTACGATGGGGACGGCAAAGATGTTGGGCCGACAAGGTTTGATAGGTGGAATTACGAGAGTGACAACACGTTGGCTGAACTCAAAATGGGCATGGTTGCCGATGAGCAATATTTCCAACAAAAGGCTACTGAGAACTTCACTTTGTACTACCAGCCGTTAGTCCCATGGGTCAACAAACTGCGGAGGGAGGTATTCCCTAGTGGTCGTAAGTGGAACAGGTTAGAACTTGGGCTCTACTCCTCGATGAAGGAGATCCTTCTCGACGCACGGAAGTCGGAGCGGGCGGGAAATGTACAGTGTAGCTGCTAATAATTACCCAGAAGAGGGTTTGGCCTGGTAATCCACAGAGTCAGATGTCCTTGCTGTCTATTCCTCTTCTCTTCTTGCCTCCGATTCCACTCGCTTCTTATAGCACGCTATTCATTGGTTTCTCGTGCGGCCGCTGTCGTGACGGCCACTGCTACGCAAGCCAGAAAGGACACATCCACATCCAGCTTTCCAAGCTCAGCGCGAGCGGCTCCCGAGTCGTCATTGTTTGACCCGGGAGTCTGGAGGCTGGTGGCGATTTCGTCGCTACCTCTTCGGAGCAGAACGTCGGCGGCCGCGGCTCCTGGCGGGCCAATTTGGCTGCCGCCATCCTGACCAAAGCTCGGCGACTTCTGGGTCCAAGCAGACGAAGCGCTGGGCTGCGGCTCGGAAATAAGAGCATCAGCTCAACGTAGACTTCTTCGTTGAGTCGATGGCTTCCATGAGTATAGGTGGACGCCTGGACGTTGATTGGGCTTCAGGACACGCGAACACCGGCGCGGCGACTTGCATCGATGGATCCCGTTCGCACATCGCCCGCGTCTTCTGGATCCAATCCTCCTCCGCTTCCTCGACAACCACATCACCCTCCGTCTGTTGAAGGTGTCGACGCATGTCAGCGAATTCAGCCGTGCCTGGTGCCAGCGCCAGATGGCACACCGCAGCACAGCCTGTCCAACGGGGATCCGGCCTTCTCCCGCCTGGCCGAGACAGCCGACGAATCATCGCCGACCGCAGACACAAAGGTGGACGCAGGCGGGCCGAAGCTGACGTATGCAGAGCTCATCCGCATCGCATTTCTCAGCAGGAAAGCGAAGCAAATGGGACTGCGCGAACTTTACAACTGGTTTGAGCAAAACACCAATGGAGCCAATAGAGCACACAAAGGATGGAAAAACAGCGTCCGCTCAACCCTTTGCCTGAACCAGGTTCGTGGAGATTTGCAAAGAAAGTGAGGAGAGACCCCTGCTAATTTTTGGTACAAAGGCCTTCCAGCGAGTGGACGGGAAAGGCCCCCTTTGGAAGCTTGCAGACGCAGGACCGACGGAACTCCAACCAACGCGCAAACCCCGAACGAATCGCAGAAAAACGACCAAGGTGTCGGTTGTCAGAAACCCGCCATTGACGAGCCATAAAAGGCACTTTTGGGTGCAGCAGGGCCTGTCTTGCTAGTTGATTCCTCCTCCTCCGCCCCCACCCGCGGCCGTCGCGCCAGAGTTCGCTGACTGCGTCGAGTTCCTTGACCTCCCTGGCCTTCTGACCCTTCTCGTCGGGCGAAAGTGGACAGAACATATTGCTTGGAAATGATTTCATTAGCGACGTGCCCTGAGGCATTCAGGCCGATACTCTGCTGTTTTGTTGAAGGCAGGGTACGGCAGATCGAACCGAAGGCGCTGCAGTGTTGGACATGTTCCCGGAAGGCAAGGAGCATGCGCATATGTCAAGACGTGTCGGAAGTTGGCGGAGGAATATGGGCGAGTCGAACAGGAAGCCCTTTCCAGCAAGACCTGGTCTCCGTCTCCCAACTCATGACTCGAGACAGTTCTCTTTGGCGGCGATCTTTCCATGAGAGAATAGGTCCGATACACAGTTACCAAAGCTCAACGGTCGTCGGCGCTCTGCCCCGGGGCTGCCTGGACCAGCGCCAGCCATTTGCGATCGGGTTCAGGGCTTACTGATGCCCACGTTCGATGGCCCCGCGCACCAACAACATGACACCATACCTCTGCCGGTCTAGATCAAAGGCAATATGCCAAGGATCCTGATGATCAGCAATGAAGTGGCCGGTCTGGAGTTGCCGCAAACATTGTCCATCATTTCACAGTTTAGAAGCGGAGCGGAGAAGTGGGGCCAGTGAATTTGTGTACGCGGGCTCCCCACACCCGACCCTTCCCGGCGAACCCTGATTCCAAGGTTCCTTTCTCAGGTACAGCCACGAAAAGAAAGCTCTCGCTGTTTCCCACCTTATCACAAGCTGTCTCGTTGATTGGCTTACATCCGTCAGCATCGAACAAGACCAAT
Organism: Colletotrichum spinosum; assembly: GCA_004366825.1. NCBI lineage: Eukaryota > Fungi > Ascomycota > Sordariomycetes > Glomerellales > Glomerellaceae > Colletotrichum > Colletotrichum spinosum. Next base: position 4,142 of record QAPG01000290.1, on the reverse strand, counting down.
GAGAGGATTGTCGTTGACTTCAAGCGCAGTCGGCTGAGCGGCGGAGGAACAGCGGGTAGACTGGGCAGTTAAGAGGGCAGAAATGACAGAGACCACCCACGTTTACGCGAACGGGACACCCCTGGCAAGGTACGCCGTCAACTTCCACGGTCAGGCTGCCTCTTCCTGTCGGATCCCCTGGAGGCTTTTCCGGATCCGCCACTCCCCTCTCCGCCGCCCAAAGGTCTGTGCCAACAGCGGCCTACAGCTAACGGAACCACTGTTCCCTCTCGACGGCGACCTTGCCGGACCAGCACGGACCCCAAGACCTATCACTAGCTGTCGGAAGCTGCCCCATGGACCGAGTTCCCACAGGCCTTCCGTCTGGTGTAGCGGCCTCACGCCAACCCCATTGCAACATGAAGTACACTGAGGACCAGATCGATTGTATTGCATATCTCCGCTGTGATCTTGGTCTGCCATGGAAAGCTGTTGAGGCACGGTAGCCGCCGTCTTCCCCAGGGACGCCGAGCTGGGGCACAAAAGCAGGGCTCCTGGTCTACAAGGTGTCTATTACCGCCAGGACACGCAGATCTCGAAAAGGGACAACTATGGTTTCTTCGAATTCGATGGCAGTGACAACCATCGCCTATACGGACGGGGCAGACTGACAACCCCGTTGAAAGGTCTACTGGTCGCGCATCCTGATCGAGCCATCGAGTACGCATGGGTTTCATCTGAGCACAAGCGACAGGCGAGAGCCTTTATACGTATTCATTTCCCCCCTCCCTCCTCCGCCCCGCCTTCTCCTCTCGCCCCTCAATACTTCCGCATGGACGTAATCTGGCGTGCGCATTAGAGTCAGTTCCGATGACAAAGAAGTCCACAGGCAGTAGCGGACGAGAAGCGCGTGAAGCCGCAGGACGTCGGAGGGTTTCCAGACAACGCCGTTGGCATAACCGTGGCTAGATTCTTTACCGATTCTATGTCTTTAATGAGGTCGCCAGTTCTTCTTCCATAACGCGAGATACACTCACGACCGTTTGTCAATTGAACCTGAACGTCCCTTATCTGGAAACCCAGCCGTATCCCTTCAAAAACCCGAGAACGCTGCAAGCGGATTCCCAAAGTGGGCAACAAACCTGCTCGGCCTCGGTCCGTCTATCCCCGCCGTTGTCAGGATCATCCCAGTTCAGCCAGGGATTGCTAGGACCAGGAGTTCACGATGCCCTAGGGCAACGATTCCTGCGGAAACGAGGAAAGCAGAAAATTGGCAGACACAAACTACTACTCCGCTCGTCATGTTTGAGGCCATTCCTCCGGCGGCACAGCACCAACACTCCGTGCTTCCACATTAGAAGGAGGTTTATCAGTATGGCTAGGGTGACAAGACCGTCGGCACTGCCGGGTACACTGCCGGGTACAGCGATCACCTTCGAGTTCCACTGGGGCTGTGAGATGGCATCACGCGGCAACAGCCCATTTTTTGACCGCGAATTCCGTAAAATAAGGCTCTGTTGGAACCAGGATGCAACTTCAAGGTGCTAGAGGAGATCAACACTGCAATTTGCGCTTCTGATGTGAAAGCTGCCGATGCTGGGCCCGCCGAGGAGCCCTCCTGACTCGGTCCGCGACATCTTCCGTATGTCCGCCCTGCCCTTGTGCCTGTAGACGGAAATGAAGGGCGCAAGACACATGGGGCCAGCTGAATGGTGAGGAAGGTGCACAGGCACCAACACTAAGCTTCGACCATCTGGCAGTCGGCCGACCACACATTTGGCCGCGAGTCAATCGTCGACGAACGTCGTTGGTGACCCAGGGTGATATGCAAGCTTCTGGGGAGCTGCTGGGGAGCTGCTGGGGAGAGGCAAAATGCTCCATTTCGTTCCAACAACAGCAGTCGTTCAAGAAGCCGGAGCGTAACTTCCCTTCTCAAGCAAGCAAACAATCGCATTGTCCCGACAGACTGGTAACGAATGCCACTGGCACGCTTGAGGTCGGGTGTTACTCCCTGAACCAAAGAGCGGCATACTGCCGCCTGACTGCGACGCATATAAGACAACGGCATCGCCTCGGCGGTGTGAAGAATGCTCATAGCGTGCACACTAGCGTTTGTCGTTGCTAGCGTCAGACCGTTGTCCGTCCTCCTTAACGCCGTCCATCTGTCTCACAGCTCAAAACCGACTTCATGGATCCACTTCAGCAACGCCTCCAGCGGCTTGGCCAATCGCAACGTCTGCTCCAAAGGCCCCAACGCCAGGGCCGGCAGCGTAGAGCCAATCCCACACCACGTGTGGTCCGAAGTCAGCAATGGCGCGAAGGATCTTCTTCCAACGAGACGGCGGGCCGGCGCGAGTGCATTGCCTCCAACCCACGGATGCCGTCAACGTCCGCAGACTTTGATTGTTTCAGTGGTCGGGACACCCAGAGCCGCCACGAAGCACAAGAACTCAAGTATGCGGCGTTCCCAGGAACTCCAATCTGAACACGGCCAATAGCGTGCTGACATCTCCAGCCTCACGTCGATGATGTCGGTAATTCAGGAGCTTCAGGATAAGTTGTCTCGCCCGATCCAGGCAATGGAGACCGCCGTTGCCAAGATGGAAGAGGAGAACAAGAAACACTTCAAAACGACCTCTTGGTAGTGAGTTAATGGATCGTATTTTCTGAAGGACGTTGGCTGACGTGCTGCGAAGCCTTGAACAGTTGGAGTCCAAGGTAAACAGTCTTGCCATTTCAGTTGAAGCTACAGCAGCCTTGCCGACAGATTGGGATGAAACGGCGGACACGTTTGACGGTCGCGATGGAGGCGAGTATGAGTTGAAGCTGGATGAGAGTCCTGGATCTTTGTTGCATGTATTCTGAACTGGGACGCGGCATCTCTGTGTTAGAATCAGGTTAGGCGCATGCCGACTTTCAGATGTGTCATACAACTTTTCTGATAAAAAGCCGATGGACTTTGGCCTGACGGTTAAGTCCTGCAACCTAAGGAAAGCAAGCTTGAGCAATGCGAGCTTGACGGTTTGCTTGCTTTTCCCTTTTCCTAAAGCATCCTCGCCGAATCACCCATGTAAGACCCTGAAACGTGTGGGTAATAAGGTTCCGCGCCGTTACCGCACTGTCGGATCGGAGCAGGGGCACCAGAATGCTGTGTGAAGTCTTCTCCATGTCTTAGGTGCCAAAAGAGGGAACAAGCCTGTCACCGGGGAGATCAGGTCTGCAAGGGTCCTGCATGGGTCTCGTCACATTTAACAGGACGTCAATAGGGGGCCCGCTGTCGCACTATGTCTGGTGAGAAAGAGCTTGCCGCCTGGGATGACCGTAGTGCCTCGAGTCGAGCGCATCCGTCCTGCCAACGGCTTTCGACCAAGGACGCTAGGCCTGCGGGGCTGGGAGCACATCGAACCAATTTCCAGGGATGATTCGCGGCCGAGCATAGGAGTGGCCAGATGTCGCCGGTTCTGTGTCTCCGCTTTGCGATAATGTCCAAGCAGGCGACGACGAGGCCGGTTGATGACGCAAGCCGTCATCTTGTCAGCACTCTATTACCAGCATCCAAATCTACTGATGCGGCAGGCTGGACTGACATGCCTAGGGCCCTGCAGGCGCTATTCGTCACGTGTGATCCACTCACGTCAATCAAGTCTGTTTTGACAACATTTCAGTTGAGCTGGCCCCTGAACATTACCATGCAGTAGAACTCTTGCCGGAAGATTATTGCCTCTGCTCTGATAAAGGCAAGAATGCCGAGGACATGTGCCATGTTTGGTATCATATCCAGGCCATGTTGAGGACCAAATCCAGGCCGCGCGGATTGAAAGACCCACGAACGCTTCACTAGCTCCGGAAATCTTGCTTGTACAGGAAAATGTCCGCTCACGCACGATGTGCGCTAGCGGTCCCCGAAATGCAAACAGAAATTCTCTTTGATCGACCTAAGTAGTGTCTTTGTTTCGATGCAGCTACCTGATTAAACGTCTCGTTGGTTTCCTCCACCGCACGACTCGCAAACAGCAGCTCTGTTTCCTGACCTCAGTCTTTCTCAACAATTTGCAGAACGCTCTATCAAAATCATTCGCGGTCCACTTGACGTGATGTTTGGAGTAGTTTTTGACCGACTCTTGGCGCTAGCCGGTCGTTGTCGCTCGTCCCGAAACCCCCCC
>QAPG01000289.1:0-28194 GCA_004366825.1 Colletotrichum spinosum | reverse complement strand
ATATAGTAGTCATCTAAAGGGTTTTAATTAAAATATAGTAATTAACTTAATATATCAGTAATATTTAGTCTTATTATAACTATAGTATAATTAATAAAATTAATATATTATTAATAGTATTTAATTTCTATATAGGAGGTTTAATGATATTATAATAAGAGCTTTTTGATTTTTAGAAGGATTTGGAAGTATTTAATATACTATATATACTTCATAAGATACTTAAGGAGCTTTCTAATATATACTACTTATAAGAACTATAGTTATAATAAGACTAAATATTACTGATATATTAAGTTAATTACTATATTTTAATTAAAACCCTTTAGATGACTACTATATAGAAGTTAAATAAATAATATAATACTTTAATAAGATAAAAAGTCTTCATTTTCAATTTAAGTATAAAACTATTAATTTATTTGATAGTTGTATCACTACTATAGATGTTAGCTTTACAAATAATAGTAATAATTAAAAGAGTTTTTAAATATATATTCTATATCTCTTTAGAAGCCTAATAACATAATAAGTTAACAAATAAGATATTATTATTACTTTGATAATTAAAGTAGAGTCTTTAATATTATCCCAAGCTATTTAAAAAGCTATTTTTATTAGCTATTTTATTACTATATTTTAAGTAAATCTTATAGTAAATATATTTAGTAGAAGTAAGATATATAAACTTCGCCTCGCTGTCTAAATCTAATATTACAATTAGTAAATAATATATCCTATAATTATTTAGATAATATAACTGTATTTAAAGCTATAATATATAGATATTTATAACTATTAATTATAATAAGAAGTTTAATAGAAATACTTTAAGATTGAATGTATACTTTTAGAAGACTTTATAATTAATAGCTTTATAAAGTCTCTCTAGAATCATTAGTTTAATAGTTTTATTATTTAGATAAATATAACAAATTAGTCAAAATATTTAGTGTTATAATAAGAAGAAGAATTTTAAAAAAGCTCTCAATCTTTAAAAGGTCTAATAAAACTTTGAAATATTAATTAGAATCTATAAATCTTAGATTATAATAATGATAAAGTTAAATAAAAAGCTTAGGGGTATTAGAAGTACTTTCTAGTTAATAAGAAGTATCTAAATAGTTTATAAATAGTACTATTCTTCTTATTATAAGAGTAGAAACTTAATAAGAATTCTAAAATAGTAAAACGAACTTCTTATAAGATATAAATAGAAAGTTTAATTAATATTATTTAAAAGGATTAACCTATAGGTAGAAAGAACCCTTAAAGCTAGGGAGAAATATTAAGAATAATATACTTAAGAAGTAGAATATATACTAATTAAATTTTAAATACTAGTACTATCCCTAAAGGCTTCGCCCTATTTAAACTACTTAAAATAAAGCTTCGCATAGTATATATAGCTATATTTAGTTATATATAATATATACCAGATTTTGCTTTCTAATTATATATAATAATAGCTTAGCAATATTATAATAGAAGGATAAAGTATGCGGATTGAAGTAATAGGTATAGTAAGTTGAAAGGTATAGTAAGGGGATATTAAAAAAAGTTAATTATGAAACTTTTACTAAAGATCAACTGATCTTAAGACTTTTTAAATGTTTTTATATAAATATAAGTAGACTTAATTATTCCGAAAAAAGAGATATATATAGATATTTATATAATATTGATTCTATAAACAGAAAATATTCTATTTCTATTGAAACTTTGAGAGAAAGGAAAATGAGAAAATTAAAAGTAGAATCGAAAATCCAGATTTTATCTATTAGATACCTTATAATATACCCTAAAGCTAAAAGTCTAAGTTTCTAACTTTTATCTTTTAAATATATAAAACTTAATTGTAACAGGAAAACTCTAGAATTTAGATATGTTATAAGAATGTATACTAGAAATATATATAGATTTCCTAGAATTAATTCACTTATAATTATATAAGCTATTTATTATTAAACAATCGTGTTTTTGGTGTAAAAACGCTGATTTTGATGTATTAACTATTATTAATATCCACCTCCTATAGTATTGTTTTCGCAAAAGCTAATAAACATACGTAGCAGGGCGCTAATAACATAGCACCATAACGGCTATTCCGCAAGCATACTCCACATATTTTCACTAACTAAAAAGCTAGACTACTAGGCTAATACCAATAGTACTGAAAAGAATCGAACTTCCCTAGAACCTAGTTATCCTATAGCTAGCTTTTAGCTATAAATATATTCTTACTTCGATATATTTATATTATATAAGTAAGTATATAAGTATATTAGTATATATAATTCAGAAGTAAATTCTAGTATGTTTTTATATAATTAAATATAGCTATATATACTATATAGAATTTTATTTAAAGTAGTTTAAGTAGAATGAAGTTTATAGAAATAGTATTAATATTTAAAGTTTCATTAATATAGATTCTTCTTTTAGAATGTATTATTTCTATAATATCTCTTTAGCTTTAAAAGTCTTTTTATAAATTAGCCTTTTTGAATAATATCAATTAGAATCTTTATTTATATTCTATAAGAAACGTTTTTATAGCTTTGTTATTTGTATTAAATTTCTATTTTTATAATAAGAAGAATAGCATTATTAATAGGTTATTTAGATATCTTTTATTAAATAGAAAATATCTTAAATATTTTTAGATATCTAATATTTCCAAGTTTTATATCTAATCCTATGATTATTATAATCCATGATTCATAACCTTTAATTAATAATTAAGAATCTTATTAGAAATTTCAAACTTATGAAATTACTATAAGAAAGAAGAATATTAGGAAACTACTAAAACCCCTATATATTAGCTTTAACTACTGGAATAATAGATATTGTAATAGTATAAGACTTAAATATAAGTATAAAGCTATAAGTAAGTCAGAAGGAAAATAAATTTAAATAGCCATATCAAATAATCTATACTTATTAAGAAATCCTATTATTCAATATAAACCTAACTCAATGTATCTAAACTTCTACTTATTTGTAAGTAGATTAATTGATAAAACTATAGTAATACTATATTAGAAATTGACTACCTAAATAATTCAAATATCTAAGCCTAACTTAAAAGAAGAATTAACTCTTATAGTAACTAATAGTAATATTCAAAGATTAGAAAAACTACTATTCTTTCAAAATAAAATTAACATTTCTGAAACTAATTTAAACTATCTAATTAAAAACGAAGTAAAAAGATTAAAATAAAAATAGAAATTAAAGATATAAGTAGTATTATATAGGGGAAATAATCTAAAGTAAAGAAATACTAGAAAGTCTTCTATTCTAATATTTAATCCTAAGAGATAAAGGGGAAACCTTTTATCTAGGTAATTAGCTCTTATTAAATATTAGAGAGATAATTAATCTAACATTAATAACTTCCTATTCAAATTATAAGAATAATTTATAATAGTAAAAGATATTTTTACTATCAATAGAAGTAAAAATTGATATATAAGCTTATATTTAGAAAGTATTATATTTTATTAATAAATTAAATAGATTACTATTATATGTAATAATAATATTCAATACATTACGTAAACAGCAAAAGAAGAAGAACTAAATTCTAGTATAGATAATAATAATATCTAAATTAGTATAATAATAATTAATTCCTACTTGACGTAGTAGTTTAACGTCCAGCTGGCTTTTACTATTTTATAGTAAGAGTAGTAAGTTTAAATCCTATAGTAGGTAATTATTACTAGTAGCTATATACCTTCTGATTATATAATTTAAATATGATAATTACTACTAGCTAGTAGCTCTTACTACTAGCTATCAATAACTAGTAACTATTAATAGTTAGCGATCAGTATTATTAACTAACTAGTATTAATATTACCTTATTATAATCTTTTCAAAAAGTAATTATAACAGATAGACTTATATCTTCCCTATTTATCAATAATTATATTAATTAATTATATTTGCTACTTAAGGTTTCTTCTATTTATATAGTTCCTTAGTATTAGTAGTATATATAGGGCTTTATAAGATAAGAGCCGACTATTAAGTATAGTTTCTTTTAAAGGATTCCCAAGAGGCATATAACTTTAAATAGATAAAAAACCTTTAATATAACTAATTTATAATAATAATTGAATTAGATGTAATTTACTAGAAAGTTATCTAATTATATTAAGGGTTTAGTAGTATATATAAAGTTATTAAAATAGAATACTCTAGTACCTAACTAGACAAACCCTAGATTATTAATATTATTGATTATTTAATATTACAATCAAGATATATAATAGTAAGTAGGAGTTATCTAACTATATATGAAAAGCTAAATTAGATAATTAAATAAATAGATATAATTAGGTAATTTATAAGTAGGTCTATTCTATTTAACTTATCTTTGGGATGTTAAAGTAAAAGAATTATAGGTTATTTGTTCTTAAAATAATTATTCTAATTTAAGAGAATAGTAAAGATAACCAATTAAAAGAATTCTTTCTTATAATTGTTTCTTAACTAGAAGTTAAATGAAAAGTTGCTCTATAGTTCTGACTGGCTATTCTTCAAAAGCTACATAAGTATTATAATTATAAGAAAGTAAACTACATATTATACTCATAAAATAAAAATACCTATTATACCTATAAGAAGTTTAATTATATTAGAAGACTCTATTATATTGTATAAATAGAAATTAGTAGTATTTATATATTATAAGATCTAGAGCCTTACTAATACTTTGATACTTTAATGTTAGTCTATATAGAAAGAAATTAGAAACAAGAAGAAGTACTTATTAATTTAGAGACTAGGAACAATATCTTAAACTAGAAACGATTATATAATATAAGATTTATAGAAATTAGCTTAAAGCTAAAGATATCACGTTTATAAGGGAAGAATAGTATTTGAATATAAAAGTAAATTATAGCTATAAAGATTATAGAAAGTCTTAGTATAATATAAATAGAGAGTTATATATGCTAAATAAGTATTATTAGTAAATATAATAGAATTTTAAAGATTTCATTTCTAAGAAAGAAAACTAAAACTTAATTTAAAATAGAAAATTCTAGGTTAGACTTATATTTTAGCTATTATTAATGTTAAACTGATATATAAAACTAAAGTAATTAATGAAACCAAGATATAATTTAAATGTATATTAATGTTCTTCGCTATATTAATCTTAATAAAAGGAGAATAGTAAGCTACTTAATAATAATCTATAAGAGATTTAAATATAAAGGAGGTTTATTTCAGCTAATCATTAGTAGAATACTAAGAATAGGTTTATATCTTTCATATGAGGAAAGCTAGTATTCTTATAGAGGAGAATATATATATATATAATAGAATCAGAAAAAAGTAAGGAATTCCTATAAAACTTTATCTATTCTTTTATAGAAAGGAAACTAAGAGAGTTATAATAATATTTTATATTTATCTTAGAAAAGAAATAGATCAAGATATAGAGACATTTTATAGAAATACCAATGCTATCTATTTAAGAAAAAGAAATACGTTAAAATTATATATAGACTGTAGAAGCCTAAATAGTATTACTATTGAGAATTATATACTACTATCATTTATTAGTAAGATTTTAGATTATCTAGGAAAGGTTTTATAGTTTACTTAACTAAATCTAAAAGACTTATGTTAGTAGGTTTATATATAACTAAAGAATAAGTAGAAGATAATATTTTAAATATAGATTATATATATTAAGTATTATATAATACTATTTAGATCAATAAATACCTTAATAACCCTATAAATATATATTAATAATACCCTAATAAACTTTATAGATATTATAAATATTATATATTTATATAATATTCTAGTACTTACTATAATTCAAGAAACCTATATAGAAATAGTAAGAAATGTATTTAGCTAATTATTCATCAGAAAGCGATATATTGCTTAAGAAACGTATAAGTTTTATATATGAATAATTAAGCTTTTAAGTTTTATTATCTTTCTTAAAAGTATTACTAAAGAAGAAAAGAGAATATTAGTAATTAAAGAGTAATTCTTACTTATTAATATTAGAGGAATTTGAATCCTTTTAAGATTTATAGTATTCTATAGAGGATTAATTTAGAATCACTTTGAAATATATATTAGATTTCTTAATTACCTAATTAAATAAATAATGATGGAAAATGTAATAACCTTCAAGTTATTCAAAACTTCTAAAGATTTGTGAAATCGAATTACTTAAGTATTTACTCTATAATACTTTAATCCAGCTTTTCTAACTTATATTGAAATACATACCCCTAGCTTTATTATAAAAAAAGTAACTACCTAATTGGAAGTGAAAAACATTAATTACTAATTTACTTTTTATAGAAGCTAAAGAAATAGAACTGAAATATAATACATTAAAAGTTACGTTACTGGCTACTTATAAAGTAATGTTTATATAGAAATACTATTTCTTATGTTGATACTATAAGATTATATTTACTACTAGTTACTTCAACTATGAATATTTAATAGTAAATCTTTAGTTTAATAGTCTTTAAATAAGTTTCTTTCAAGATATATTGTTGTTTAACCTTAATATGAATTATTAGCTAGAGAAGTAAAACCTAGTAAATAGTTTATTCAGGTATTTAGGTTATTAAGTTATAAAAGAAAGAAACCTGAAAAGCTAAGAATACCTTTCTAGAAGGTTTCCTAGGCTAATTCCTAGATAAAATGATCGTAATTCCTAGATAAAATAATAGTAATATCTCTCTAAAGTTATAAACTACTAGTAAATCTAGAAAATACCTTTATAGAGAAACTAGAAAGAATATTGAAACAAAAGTCTAATAAGTATAAAAAGAGACTACTATTAAAAAAGAAATCGATTATACTAGAAAATTAATAACTAGTATATTAATAAAGAAAGAAGAAAAAGACTTTAGAAATAAGTTAGTGATTCTAAATACATATTTATTTGAAGTTAACTTATTAATAATATTTTATAATGAATCTTTCAGGAATTACTTAGGTATTACTAGGATATTTAGGAAGTTAAACTAAATATACTAACAGAAATCTACAAAGAAAGATATTAAAGAATATAGCTGATAATATATAATATACTAGTAATTAAAGTTTTCATACTATTTCATAAATAATAAATTAATACTCTTATTAATACTTATTGATTTATAGTAATATATTGATATAGACCTCATTACTAAATTCTTTCAATTAATGAGATCTTTGAAGAAAGATTATAATAGTATATGAATAGTAGTTAATTAATGTATCAAAAATATGTTCTATATATAAATAAGTGAATCCCTAATAGTAAATAAGCTCGTAGTCGTCCAATAAATAATGTCTTTTTTGAATATAGAATTCCTTAAATCATTATATCTAATAGAAGTCTACTATTTATAAGTAAATCTTAAGTCTTTCTTACTTATTTACTAACTGTTAAGAAGAAACTAAATATAGTATGTTATTTATAGTATATTATATATTTAGCCCCCTATCTAATAGGTAGTTTTATATAATACTTGGTATGAAATCTCTATAATAGAAAAGAAATCTAGTAATATACTATAGTTTTTATATATCACTATAAGTAAATATAGTAAAAAAGATCTAGTAGTATAATATGTAGTTCAGATTTAACCTTAACTTAGAAATTAGTATAAGTTATATAATAGTTTCTATACTAAATTATATCTTAATATATTAGTAGTAACTTTGAAGTCTTAAACGTACTAGAATAATACTTATAATATCAACTTATACTAGCTAGTAATAACGCTACTAATATATCTTAATAATACTAATTCTATAGATAAAAGTAAGTAATAGACTATAGACTAGCTTTCTCGTTATTTTTAGAATATAAGTTAATAGCTATCCATAATAATACCCCTACTAATATTAACGATAATAATAATAAGAACTATTATTATACTTAACTCCTATAACTCTAATACGAATATTAATCTTATTAAAGCTATTAATAACTATAAAGACTATAGCTACTTTTATTAAAACCTAAATAAACTAGTACGATATAAAGGTGATTTTATTACTTTCTCTAGCTTTTTAAAAATAACTATAACTAAATTTAATTTTAAAATATTTATAGTACATAAAACTATTAGTATAGCTAAGAAAAATAATATTAAAAGAATAAGAAAGCATTTAATGGTTAAAAATAAGGTATTTAGTAATAATTCTAGATACTTTAAATATATACTAGAAGTAGCTTATTAGATACTACTTCGTTTTTCTAAAAAGATATATATATATTAAATTCTATTTGCTATAGTTATTCGTAAGTCTTTAGCTTCATATAGAGAATATTTAGCTCCTAGCTAGGATTTATACCCTACCCTACCCTATACTAATAGCTATAGCTATAGTTACTTTAAGTCTTTGAATTGCAATAAGGTTATGCTGATAGTATACGAGTCCGTCAGCTTCTAGCTACTATATATTTCAAGCTTTAGCCGGCTAACCAATCTAGGTAGTACGATATATTTAACTTTAGGCTTTCCCTATTGTTAGCTAATGATAACTTCTATAATAAGTAGATTTTAATATATATACTTCTTTAGATACCTGACGGGTTATTTCTAAGATATATTTATAGTACTTAGGGTTATCTTTAAATACTTTACTTTTAGATATTAGATTCTTCTTTATTAATTTAAATTTATATTTTTAAATTCTACTAATAGGTTTATTTTCTAATAATATATTAAAGCTAAATATGATTATAACTATCTTAAGAGAGCTAAAGAAAGTCGTAAAATTACTTTTATATAAAACTAGCCTTTTTAAGTTTTTATAGAAATAGTTATAGTTCTTATAGTTATTAATAATTTTTATAAAGTTAATATTTATATTAAGATTATAAGGATTAAGTATGGGGATGGTAGCTAGAAGTAGTCTATTCTTATTATTGTTGTTATTATTATTAGTAGTATTATTATAAAATACTATTATAAGACGGTTAGTTAATTTGTAGTAGTCCGTCGCTCTCTTTTATATCTATAGTTAGTATTATTAAGGTATATTAGTAGTATTATTAGTACCTAGCTAGTATGAGTTAATACTATAAGTATTACTATAATAAGTTCAATACTTTAAAGCTACTACTAATATATTAAGCTATAACTTCCTAACTATTACGAGACTTATACTAGTAAGTTTATATATCTAGTTACTATTCTATTACTCATTAGCTTCTATATACTTCTAAGTTAAAGCTAAGTCTAAACTAATAGTTATACTACTAGGTCCTTTAATTTATATTTATTTATAGAGCTTTACATATTGAGCCCCCCGTCTAATAGGTAGCTTTATACAACGCCTTATAAATAATTTCTATAATAGGAAAATACCTAGTTATATACTATAACTTATATATATCTCTATTAGTAAATATAGTTAAAAGGACCTAGTAGTATAGCTACTAGTTTAGACCTAGGCCTAATTTAGAAGTAGAAGCTGATAGGTAATAGAGTAATAACTAGATATACAAACTTACTAGTATAGGCCTTGTGAGAGTCGTAGTAGTATCTATAATATAAATTCATACTAGAATGCTACCGGTACACCTTAATAATGCCGGCTATAGATATAAAAGAGAGTGATGGACTACTATAGACAAGCTGACTATCTTATGATAATACTACTAATAACAATAATAACAACAGGAACTACTAGCTATTACTATACTCAACCCTTATAACCTTAATATAAATATCAATCTTATAAAGATTATTAATAACTATAAAAACTATAACTACTTTTATAAGGATTTTAAAAAGTTAGCTTTATATAAAAGTAATTCTATCATTTTTTCTAGTTTTTTTAAAATAGCTATAGTTATATTTAGCGTCTATATATTACTAGAAGATGAAGCTATTAGTAGAGCTAAAAAGAAATAAAATTAAAGTAATAAAGAAGAATCTAATACCTCAAAGGAAGGTGTTTAAAAATAACTCTAAATACTTTAAATATATCTTAGAAGTAGCCTATTAGGTATCTGAAAAGATATATATATTGGAGTCTACTTATAACTCATAGAAGTCGTCATTAGCTAATAATAGGAAAGATATAACCTAAGGTTAAATATATTGTAATTTAAAGACTTAAAGTAACTATAGTTATAGCTATTAGTATAAAGTAGGTTAGGATAGGGGTTTTAGCCGGAAGCTAAATGTTCTCTATATAAAGCTAAAGACTTAATCATATTTATTTATTGAAATATATATAGGTTATAGTATATAATTAGGTATTCTCCTATTATAGAGATCATTTGCTAGGTGTTATATAAAGCTACCTATTAAACAGGAGGCTAAATATATAAAACTCTATATAGTTATTAGCTAATTACTAGGAAGGTTTAAAATAGTATTATTAAATAAGATAATTTAAAGTTAGGAATATTGTAATTTAAAGATTTGAAGTAATTATAGTTATAGTAATTAGTGTAGAGTAAGTTAAAGTATAAGCTTTAGCCGGATGCTGCATATTCTCTATACAAAGCGAAAAGCTTTATATATTATCTATAAACTAATAAATAAATAGAAAAGTAAAATTAGAACATAAAATACTATTGAAAAATAATAATTAATTCTAATTATAATAATTAGATATAATACTTAATTATAATTAAATCTATTTGTCATACTTCAATTTATAGTACTATTAGTGTTATAAAATAAGTAGTAACAGGTAGTCAGTACTACTCTTTTAAACTAGACAAGTTGTTTTTTAATACTATAAGTAGCCAAAAGTAGTTTTATTTAATAAATATAGATATATAAAGAAAAAAGGCCCCTATATATAACTACTATTTATAAGTTTTTATAGTAATAGGACGGCTAATTACATAGCTATACACGCTTACATAATATCTAGAAACCATTCTATAACAATTACCTCTACTTAAAAAGAAAAACTATACCTTTATAGTCCTACCTTCTATTTAATCTAAATTATTATATTCCGAATAACTACTATTATTACTAATACTTACTATATCATTACTAATATAATTATTAAAATCATCAGAAGCATTATTATTACTATAATTACTATAATTACTAGGCATATTATAATTACTAGCACTTACCTTATCAATATTACTTTCAGGAGTATTAGAAATATTATTATTAGAGTTTTCAGAATCATATACCCTATTAGTAAAAATAGGTCTCAGGCTATTATTATTATTATTATTATTATCAATATCATTATTATTATTATAAATCTACTCATATAGAAAATAAATACTAATACTACTCTTGTCTTATATAGATATATAATTACTACTCCATATTTATATAAATATCATAAATCATATAAATATATAATTACTATTATTATTAGAAGTAATATAACTACTATAAGTATTACGCATAATAAGTAGTATTAACAATATTAATTACTATAGTAATTACTATAACATTAACTATTATAGTTAATAAGTAATAATATTATTATTATTACCCCACTTTTAAGCTGAAGTCTATATATTAATCTAACTTATCTAATTAATCCAATTAGAAATTAAATAAAGATAATACATTTAATAAGAAGAAATTAAGAAAAGCAATTATTATTAAGCCTAAAGCTCCTGCCTCCCCAAACCAACTAAAAGGGATTCTATAAATAAAATATATATAATAGGTACTACTCCCCTTAATAATAGAATAACTCTTACCTTATAATGCTTTTAATAAAAACAACGCAATTTAACTATAACTTCATAATACCTCATTATGAATAGCTATAATAGCCTTATTAAAAAACAAATTAAAGCTATAGCCTCATTACTCAAACGGATATATTAGTTATACTACTATGTATTATAAAATAAATAGTAATAAGTAGTTAGTATTACCTTTTTAGGCTAGGTAAGCTATTTTTTAATACTATAAGTAGCTAAAAGTAGTTTTATTTAATAAATATAGATACGTGAGAAAAGAAGGCTCCTGCGTGTAACTACTATTTATAGGTTTTTATAGTAATGAGACGGCTAAGTACATAGCTATATACACTTATATAATATCTAGAAACCATTCTATAACAATTAGAGTTCTATTAATATATACTTCAATAGATTATTTACTAATAAGACCTTATTATAGCTTCTTAAAGGGTATTAAACTTAAAGTAATTTCTATAGTAGAATAGAAGGTAAGATATTTCTAATTATATTAATAGTAATTGAAAGTTTTATTAAAAGGAGTAAATAAGAAATATATTTAATAGTATAATGAAAAAGGGGAACATTTATATTTTAGAATTCATAATTATATATTAATATTTATTAAGAATATGTAATATATATAAGTAATTAGAAAACTATTTAATAACAATTAAAAGTTATTTAGAATAATATAAGTAATGAATAGAAATTAAATATTAAAATGTAATTCAGATAAAAAGTATAGAAGTCTTTAGCTTTATATAGAATATATTTAGCCCTTAACTAAAATCTATATTCCAACCTATTCTATACTAATAGCTATAGCTATGGTTACTTTATGTCTTTAAATTATAGTAGGATTATACTAATAGTATATAATAATGTAATATATTTAATCTTAACTTATATTAGCTTTTCTTACTATTAGCTAATAATAACTTCTATAAGTTAATTTTAATATATATATTTCTTTAGATAGTATTTAATAGACTTTCTTTAAAATATATTCAAAATATTTAGAATTATCTTTAAACATTCTACTCTTAGGTATTAGATTCTTCTTTATTATTTTAATTTTATTTTTAGTCTTATTAATAATCTTATCTTCTAAGAATATTTTGAAACTAAATAGGAAAGGCTAATAGCTTATATCTTATTTTAACTATTAGTAAATATATTACTTCTTAAACTAAAACTTCAGCCTTCCTACTTCCTACTAATTACTATAGTTATCTTCTAGTTAATCTAAAGCTAAACCCTTTATAGCTATAGTAGTTAGTATACTTACTTTATATTAACTCTTTTAGAAATTGATAACTAATAACTCTCTCTATAATAACTTTATACCTATCAGGCTACTATAGAGAAAGGGGGTATTTGGGGGCTACTAGAGCTCCTATATACTAGCTTTAGCTACTAGAATAATAGATATTCCGGTGATATAAGGCTTAAATATAAGTATAGAGTTATAATTAAATAAGAAGAAAACTAAATTTAAATAGTTATATAGTATAGCATATACCTATTAAGAAATCTTATTATTTAATATAAATCTAGTTTAATATATTTAAATTTCTACTTACTTTTAGATATATTAACTCGTAGGACTATAATAGTACTATATTAGAAACTTATTACTTAAGCGATTTAGGGGTTTAGATTTAACTTAATAAGAGAACTAACTCCTATAGCTACTAGTAGTAGTATTAATAAACTAGAGGAATAGCTACCTTTTTAGAATAATAGTAATCTTTCTAAAACTAACTTAGACTAATTAATTAAAAAAGAAGTAAAGAAGTTAAAAAAGAAATAGAAATTAGAAAGATTAATAGTATTATATAGGGGAGATAATCTAGAAGAAGAGAGTGCTAAAGAATCTTCTATTCTTATACCTAATTTTAAGAAATAAAAGAGATATTTTTTAGTTAAATAATTAGCTCCTATTAAGTATTAGGAGGGTAGTTAGTTAAATTTTAATAACTTCTTATTTAAATTATAAGGATAGTTTAATTTAATAAAAGATAATTTTACTATAAATAAAAATAAAGTTTGATATATAGATTTATACTTAGAAGGTATTATATCTTATTAGTAGATCAAATAGGTTACTATTACTTATAATAATAATATTAAATAAGTTATTTAAATAGTAATAAAAGAATAGCTAAAGTTTAGTATAAATAATAATAATACTTAAGTTATTATAATAATAGCTAAATTAGATATAATTTGCTAGAAGGTTAAATAATCCTATTAATAATTTATTAATATATATAAATCTCTTAAAGTAGAATACCTTAATATCTAACTAGAGGAGCTCTAAGTTATCAATATTATTAACTACTTATTACTTAAGTTAAAATATATAATTATAAATAGAAGCCTACTAACTATATATCAAGAGTTAAATTATATGGGTAAAAAAATAGAAATAATTAAGTAATCCCTAGGTAAATCTATCCTAGTAGAACCTACTTTTAAAATATTAGAACAAAAGAGCTATAAACTATTAATTATATAAATAGTTATCTTAACTTAAGAAATAAGTAAAGAGAACTAATTAAAAGAACCATCCTTTATAATTACTTTCTTATTTAAAATCAAATAAGAAAGAACCTTATAACTTTAAATAGTTATTCTCTAGAAGCTACCTAAGTATTATAATTATAGAAAGATAGATTATATATCATACTAATATAATAAGAATACCTATTATATTTATAAAAAGCCTAAATATATTAAAAGAATTTATTATATCTTAAAGATAGGAGCTAATAGTATTTATATCCTTTAGGATCTAAAGCTTTACTAACACTTTAAAACTAAGGTATTAATCTATATAAAGAGAAGTTAGAAAAAAAGAAAAATATTTTTTAACTTAAGAACTAATAAGAATATCTTAAACTAATAAATACTATATAATACTAAACCTATAGAAATTAATTTAAAATTAAAAATATTAGGTTTCTAAAGAAGAATAACACTTAAATATAAAATATATATTATAATTATAAAGATTATAAATAACCTTAGTATAATATAAATAAAGTTTTATATATTCTAAATAAGTAATATTAATAAATATAATATAATCCTAAAGATTTCCTAAGGAAGAAAAGTAAGATCTAATCTAAAGTAGAAAACTTTAAATTAAACCTATCCCTTAGCTATTACTAATTTTAAACTAATATATAAAGCTAGAGCAATTAATAAAACTAAGAAGTAATTTAAGTATATGTTAGTAATCTTAGTTATATTAGTATTAATAGAAAGAGAGCAGTAAGCTACTAAATAACAACCTATAGGAGATCTAAATAAAAGAAATTATCCTTAGTTAATTACTACTAGAATACTAAAAATAAGCTTATATTTTTAATATAAAAAAACTAGTATTCCTATGGAAGAAAGTATTTATATATATATAATAGAATTAGAAGAAAGTAAGGAGCCTTTATAAAGTTCTATCTATTTCTTTATAGAATAAAGGTTAGAAGAACTATATTAATACTTTATATTAGCTTTTAAAAAAAGATAGATTAGGATATTAAAAAGCCCTATAGAAATACTAATCCTATTTATTTTAAAAAAGAGAAATAAGTTAAAACTATATATAAACTATAGAAATCTAAATAATATTACTATTAAGAACTATATACTACTACTACTTATTAATGAAATTTTAAACTATTTAAGAAGAACCTTATAGTTTACTAAGTTAGATCTAAAAGATATATATTACTAGGTCTATATATAGCTAGGAGATGAATAGAAAATAGTATTTTAGACTTAATATAAATATTTTAAATATTATATAATACTTTTCAGTTTAATCAATACTTTAGCAACCTTCTAAATATATATTAATAATACCCTAATAAGCTTTATAAATATTACCTATATTATCTATTTAAATAATATCCTAATATTTATTAAAACTAAAGAAGACTATATAGAAGTAGTAAGAAAAATATTAAGCTAATTATTACCTATAAAGCTTTATACTAATCTAGAGAAATATAAGTTTTATATATAAATAATTAAGTTTTTAAATTTTATTATTTCTCATAAAAGTATTATTATAAAAGAAGAAAGAATATTAATAATTAAAGAATAATTACTACTTATTAATATTAGAAAGATCTAGATCTTTTTAAAGTTTATAGAGTTCTATAAGAAATTTATTTAGAACTACTCTAAAATATATATTAAACTTACTAATTAACTAATTAAATAAGTAAAAAGGGAAAATATAATAACCTTTAGAATAATTAAGATTTTTAAGGATCTATAGGATAAATTTATTTAAATACTTATTTTATACTACTTTAATCGAATCTTTTTAATTTATATAGAAATAGATATTTCTAATTTTACTATAAGGGTAATAGTTATCTAATTAGAAGAAAGATAGTAGTAATTACTAGCTTACTTTTTATAGAAATTAAAAAGAATAGAATTAAGATATAATATATTAAAAATTAAACTACTAATTATTTATAAAGTAGTATTTATATAGAAATACTACTTTTTATATTTATAGTAAAAAGTTATTTTTATTACTAATTATTTAAACTACTAGTATTTAGTAGTAAAGTTCTAGCTTAATAACTATTAAATAAAGCTTTTTTAAAATATATTATTATTTAATTATATTATTAACTATTAATTAGAGAAGTAAAACTTAATAGATAGTTTATTAAAATAATTAGACTATTAACTTATAGAAAGAGAAACTTAAGGAACTAGAAATACCTTTTTAGAAGACTTCTTAAACTAATTCCTAGATAGAATAATAATAATATCCCTCTAGAACTAAAAACTAATAATAAACTTAGAAGATATTATTCTAAAGAAATTAAAAAGGATATTAGAAAAAGAGATCTAATAAGTATAGAAAGAAACTACTACTAGGGGAAGAAAAAAGTTATATTAAAAAGATAATAGTTAATCTATTAATAAAAAAAAGAAGTGAAATTCCAGAATAAACTAATTATTTTAAATAAATATTAACTTTAGATTAACCTATTAATAACTTTTTATAATAAACCCCTAGGAGGATATCTAAAGATTATTAAAATACTTAAGAAATTGAGATAAATATATTAATAAAAATCTATAAGAAAGAATATTATAGAATATATATTAAGATATATAATATACTAGTAATCAAAATTTTAATATTACTTCTTATGTAATAAATTAGTACTTCTACTAATACCTACTAGTTCTTGGTAATATATTAGGATAGACTTTATTATTAAATTACTTAAATTAATTAAAACTTTAGAAAAAAACTATAATAATATATTAATGGTTATTAATCGATTTATAAAATATATACTCTACTTACTAACAAGAGAGTTTCTAACTATAAACAAACTAGTAGCCCTCTTAGTAAATAATATTCCTTTTAAATATAGAGTTTTTTAAATTATCATATCTAATAAACATTTACTATTTACTAGTAGATTTTAAACTCTTCTTACCTACTTACTAGTTATTAAGAGGAAATTAAATATAACTTACTATTTATAAACTAATAAGTAAATAGAATAATAAAATTAGAATATAGAATACTTCTTAAAAATAATAATTAACTTCAATTAAAATAATTAAGTAAAGTAGTTACCTATAGTTAAATTCGTTTATAATACTTCAATCTATAGTATTACTAGAGTTATACTAGTAGATATTGTAATATATTACTTACTAAAAGGACCTTATAATAATTCTCTAGAAAGTATTAAACTTAAAGTAATCCCCATAGTAAAAGAAAAAGTAAGATACTTCTAGTTATATTAATAGTAACTAAACGTCCTACTAGAAAAAATAAATAAAAAATATACTAAGTAGTATAATAAGAGAAAGAAGTAGTTAGACTTTAAAATAGGTAATTATATATTACTATCTATTAAGAATATTTAATAAAAATAACTAATTAAAAAGCTATTTAATAAATACTTAAAATTATTTAGAATAATATAAGTAGTTAATAGGGGTTAAATATTTAAATTTAATTTAGATAAGAAGTATAAGATTTATAATATCTTCTTTCTATTATAATTAGAAACATATAGAAATAATCTACTAATACTCTAAATAGTTCCTATTAAAAACCTAGGAGATAATATATACAAGGTTAATTATATAGTAAATTATAAAAAACTATAAAGAAACTATTAATATTTAGTTAAATAGAAGAAGTATAGAATAGAGGAGAATTTATAAGAGCTTTCGTAAAATATATTATTAGAATTAAAATTAGAATATAAAGAAAGTCTCTTAGGGATTACTAATAAGTTATAAAAAGAGTAGTATATTTAGATCATTAGTAAAATAAAACTAGGAAACTTATATTAACCTAAAGGTTAAAGAAAAAATATAATAAAAACCTAAAAATAATAATTAATCTCTAAAAAGAAGAAATATATAGAATATTAAAAAAGGACTAAGAGGGTATAAGATTACTTAATATTATTATTATTACCCTTCTTATTATTACTATTTCTATTTCTACTACTCTTTTTATTATTATTATTATTACTAAGCTATTTAGGGGCTTTAGGGGCTAGAAAATATGAATTAAAAATATTAATATATTAAAAGAATAATATTAATAAATAGGGGGTAACTAAAGAAGTATTAGAAAGATAGAAAAATATTTATAATATAAGAATAAGTTAAAAATTACTCTAAGAAAATAGTCTAGAGGCTTGTAAAAATAGTAGTCTGTATTTTAATAGTATAAGTTTGTATTTCTTAGGCTTACTAGAGGGTAGTAATAGCTTTTATATTTCTCTCTACAAAGTAGTTATATTATAAAGTAATAATAGCTATAGTTTTAATAGCTATAAGCTAGTATTTATAGGCTAGTTATTCTACTTCTTTATTCTTAGTTTTATATTTAGTATTAAACTTATTAATATAAGAAGCTTTAGTTTAAAAAACCTTATAAGTAGTAACTTAAAGTTTCTTAAGATCTTCTTATATTAATAATTAGCAGGAGAATACTAGAAATAATAATATAAATATCCTACTTTAGTATTATAAGTAGTAGAAAAAGGGTTAGCTTTAGAAAAAGAATTATTAAAAAGATAGTATAGAATAAGAGCTATAAGAATAATAGTATAAATAGTCTAGAGAAATATTAAAAAATACTTTATAGTTATATAAGTAGTTTATAAGAAGAAAGATAGAAATATATTAGAATATATTTCTTACTATATATAGTAATATAATAAGAATACTTATTACTAATATCTAAAATAATTAGTAGAAATAGGAAAAAAAGAAGTAGTAAAAATATATTAGTAATCTTATAATAGAAGGAGGGTAGTAAGGTATAACTAGTTAGCTTCTAAATAGTTATAAGGTAGAAGTAGTAGTAGTAGGAGATAAGGCGTATAAAGTTATTATTATTATCTTTATTATTAATTAAAGAAGTATAAGAGGTATATAACAACTTAGTAACTTCTTTTTTTAAAATAATAGCTTTTTCTTAAATAAGAATAGAAATAGGGGGAAGAAGTAGTAGAAGCACAGGGGTAGGAGCAGTAGGAGCTATAGGAGTAGTAGAAGTAGATATTATATTATTATTATTATTATTTTTAATAACTTAGAAATAAAGTTGTTAACAAAAGAAAAAACAAAAATAACTTATATATAAGATTAAAACTTTAAATAATAAAAAACCCCTCTTTTAATTAAAAGTAATTAAAGGTTTCTTTAGAATAGAAAATAGTAAAATTAATAATAAAAAGATTATTTATAAATTACTAAAAGGGAATAATAAGAATAATAAAAAGAATAATATTAATCTCTAAAGCTAGAAGAATTATAAAATACATACTATCTTAATTTAATTAATAAAAATAGTATTCTATAAAATAAATAGGAATAAGAAATCTATAAATTACTATTAGAAAAGGCTTAGTATAGCTTTTATAAAAATTAAAGTATTATAATTATAATAAATATAAAGGTCCTATAGTTAAAAATAAAGAAGAAGTTTTTCTAATATCTCTATAATTAAAGAAGACTAACTATTTTATATAAAAACTTTAGGTTAATTAAAACATAACTATAATTAGAATATATCTTAAGAGGCTAATATTAACTAGAACCTAATATCAAGAAGTTAAAATATAAAGTTTAGAATAAATATTTAAATCCTAATTAAAGAAAGATACTAGAAGGGGAATAAGATACTACTACTTTATACTAATATCCTAATAGTTAGATCCTAAAGATAGAACTTCTAAAAGGGGGGATTATATTAAATTATTATAGAAAAAGGGGGTATTAGGGGGCTACTAAGGCCCCTATATACCAGCTTTAGCTACTAGAATAATAGATATTCTAGTAATATAAAACTTAAATATAAATATAGAGTTATAGTTAAATAAGGGGAAAACTAAATTCAAATAGTTATATAGTATAATATATACTTATTAAGAGATCTTATTACTTAATACAAACTTAATTTAATGATACTTTTATATCTTTATATTTATATATAATTTAAATATCTTAAGATATTTAATTACCATTAGTTATATTCAATTTGATTATGTATTATAACCTTAATATCTATAATCTTAATATTCCTACGTCGTTCTACTTATTCTCAAGATTAAACTTAATACTATTAATATAGAAGTTTCTTATTATTAAGATAAGTTGATTTATAGTTTCTATATAAGTATAATAGGGTTCAGCTTGTTCTTATTAGTAAATAATTTTAATATATGAAGTATAATTAATATATAAATAATATTTATATAAATATAGATACTTCTAGTATAATTAAATTCGTTTTAAAACTTCTATATTTATATTACTATAATATTCTAAAATATCTAGTAATTAGTATTATAATAAGATATTAATACTAAAGTACTATTGAATTAACGTTTAGTTTCTAAGATTACTAGCTGGGTATAGTAGTTTATAGGATAGTCTGACGATTTTCTTTTAAATATCTATAAGCTATTTATTAATTATAATATTTAGGATAATTTTATTAAAGTTTAGTTTGATATATTAACAGTTTTACTTATAATAATTATTAATCAGATACTTCTATATTTAGTTTATAATTATCGTATTATAAGTAGTTATATAGATTTTGAAGAGACTTTAGTATTGTTATCAAAATAATAAAAGAATAATAAATTATAGAATACTTAGTTTTTATAAGTATTTTATTTTATTTTACCTTTAAGAAGTTTATAAAGGTTTTTAATTTTATAACTTTAGTAGTTACTTTTAATTATATATATTAAGTCTTAGACTTAATAAGACTTTTTATAAAAATTATCATTATGAGGTCTTTTATTGCTATAGGCTTAAATATTAGAATTAGAAGTATAAATATCTATAACAATAAGTAATCTTATTACTACTTTAATTAGTTATAAGTTGGTATTAGTTTGAATACTATTATTAAGTAAAATGTATTGTTAAATTTATATATAGAATGTAGAATTGAAATATTATTTTAGGCATAGAGCAAAAGTAATTAAATATTAAAGTTAAATATAACCATAATTATCTTAAAAAGACTAGAGAGAATAGTAAAGTTATTTTTATATAGAAATAGCCCCTTTAGGCCTTTATGAAAAGAATTATAATTCTTATAATTATCAATAAGTTTTATAAAGTCAATATTCATATTAAGGTTATAAGGGTTAAATATAATAATAAATAGTAAATAGAAGTAGTCTATTCTTATTATTATTATTATTATTATTATTATTATTATTATTGATATTATAAGATAATTAGTTAGTCTTCTATCGCTTTCTTTTATATCCATAGCTAGTATACTAAGGTATACTAGCAGTATTATTAATATCTAGCTAGTATTAGTTCATATTATAAGTATTACTATAGTAAGTTTAATGCTTTAAAGCTACCACTAATATATCAAACTATAACTCTCTATATAGACTATTATAAGGCTTATATTTATAAGTTTACATATTTTATTATTATGTTATTACTTTTTAGTTCTTACCCCTAGGTTAAAGCTAGATTTAAACTAATAGTCATACTATAAGGTCCTTTTAGTTATATTTAATTATATAGATATATATAGGCTATAGTATATAAGTTGGTATTTTCCTATCATAGAGATTATTTACCAGACGTTATATAAGACTACGTATTAAGTAGAAGGGTTAGATTTATAAAACTCTATAAAAGGTATAGAATTTATAATATTTTTGTCTGATTATAATTAGAAAAGTATAGAAGTAATTTACTTATACTTTAGGTAGTCTTTATTAATAACTTAAGGAATAATATATATCAGGTTAATGATATAGTAAATTATAAAAAACTATAGAGAAACTATTAATATTTAATCAAATAGAAGAGGTATACAATAGACGCAAATTTGTAAAGGTCTTAGTAAAATATATTATTAGAATTAAAATAGAATATAAGAAGAGTCTTTTAAATATTACTAAAAGGTTATATAAAAAGTAGTATATTTAGATTCTTAGTAAAATAAAGCTAGGAGATTTACATTAGTTTAGAGATTCAATAGAAAATATGAAGAAGCCTAGAAATAATAATTAATTTCAAAGAGAAGTAAATATTTAAAGTATTAAGAGGAAAATAGGGAAATATTAGATTACTCAGTATTATTATTATTATTATAATCTCTACTTTCACTGCTCTTCTTATTATTTTATTTATTACCAATTTATTTAGAAAGCTTAGGAATTAAGGAAAATAAATTAAGAAGTATTAGTATATTAAGAATAAGATTAATAAGTAGGGATTACTATGAAAGTACCTAAGACATTGAAGACTATTTATAATATAAAGACAAATTAAATACTATTAAAAAGTAATAATTTAGAAGCTTATAACAATAGCAGTCTATCCTTTAATAGTACGAGCTTATACTTCTTAAGTCTACTAGAAAGTAGTAGTAATTTTTAATTTTCTCTCTAAGAGATATTTATATTATAAAATAGCAGTAGCTATAGTTTTAATCACTACAAGCCAGTATTTACAGGTAAGCTACTCTACTTTTATATTCTTAACTATATATTTAATTTTAAACTTATCAATATTAAAGACTTAGGTCTAAAATGCTTTCCTAGTTAGAATCTAAGTATTCTCAAGATCCTCCTATCTTGATAACTAATGAAGAAGTATTGAGAAATAATAATATAAAGATTCTATATCAATAGTATAAGTAATAGTAATAAGATAAACTTCAAATAAAAGATCATCAAGAATATAATCCAAAATTCAAACTATAGAAGTAATAGTATAAGTAGTATAAAGAAATATTAGATTATACTTTATAGTATTAGATTTCTTCTACTATTTAAAGAACCTCTATTTCTATTATTCTAATAGAAGTAATAGGAAGTTCTACGATATTTCAATATGAATAGATAGTATACAAATCGCTCTATAAATATATACTTATTTTATTCTTTTACTCCTAGTAGTTCTTAAGTAAATAAGGTAAAAGTATAGAGGTTTATTTCTTTACAAGATACTAGATGCAGTTCAAGCTATATATTATAACTATAGCGCTTTATATACTATAGTCATAAGACCTAATATACTATAGCTATACTAAAGTATATATTACACTTTAGCCTATATATTATAGTTATAATACATTATATACTATAGTTATAATAATTTATATATTATATAAAGATATATATATTATAGTTATAACGCCTTATATATTATAACTATAATAATCTAAATACTATAGCTAGAACCAGAATACTAGTAGTATAACTAGAACTCTAAAATAAGCTTTCTATACAAAAACCTTAATATTTCTATAAGTAATAGTTATTAATAGTTAATTATACTATTAATTAAATTACTATTTCTTCTTCTATTGAACTATTACTATTATGAGTATTTTAAATAAATCCTCATATTAAGAAAACTACTTTTATTATATTATATTTCTCCTAATTTCATAATTATCTATAATAATAATTTAACTATTAACTTACCTATTTCTATATCTATTCTAAAAAGTTATAACCTTAGTTTTTCTTGATCTGAAGATTTTATACTTTATTTACTAACAAATTACCCTTCTTATTTATTTATAAAAGTTAAATATTATAATAAAATCTATAAACGTCTCTACCTTTTCACTATTTTTGTAGAAATTAAATACCTTATTAGAATTACTTTATTCTTATAAAAGGTTAGCTTTATTTGATAAACTACTTTATATTAGAATAGATAGATAGGTAGGTAGATTAATAGTTAAGTTATTGTTGTAGATAACTGTAAGTTCAAGAGAAATGTGATGTAATAAAAGTAGTTTTCTCAATATGGGGACTTATTTAAACTATTCCTAATAATAATTGTTAAATAGAAGGAGAAAGGGTGATTTGATTGATAGTATGATTAATTATTTTCAATTATTATTTATAGAGATATTAAGATTCTTATACAGAGGGTTTATTTTAGCGTTCTAGTTATACTACTAGAATTCTAACTATATTACTAGAGTTCTGGCTATAGCTATAATATATATACTACTATAGCTATAGTATATAAGGTACTATAACTATAGTATTCATACTTTAATATAATACATAAACTACTATAACTATAGTATATAACATATTATAATTATAACACACAGGCTAAAATATAGCGTATATTATAGTATAGCTATTACGTATTGATTATTATAGCTATAGTATATAATATACTATAATTATAGTATATATAGCTTAAACTATTTCTAATACCCTATAAAAAATAAATCTCTATACTTTTACTTTATTTATTTAAGAATTACTAGGGGTAAAAAGGTAGAATAAGTATATATTTATAGAGCGACTTTTATATAAATTATCTATGTAGAAATATTATATAACTTCCTATTTCTTCTATTAGAATAAATAGAAGTAGAAGTTCTTTATATCTATTAGAATAACTTTAATATCTCCCTATAAGGTATATTTTGCTAGTATATAGCTTACTTATATAAAGAATTATAACATTTAATAAAAAGTAAAAAGAGAAACGTTTTATAAAATTATACAACTTAAAATTAAAAAGGTAAAAAAGGAAAGACTTTTAAGATATCTTATTTTGAAATTTAGATAGAATTTGCTTAAACTTTACTAAGCCTAAAGGTTTAGTTAAAATATTAGTTATATTATCTTTTATATCTATATAATATGTAAGGATATTCTTATCTTTAATAACATTTCTTATAAAGTGATATCTTATATTAATATATTTTAATTCTTTATAAAACTTATGAGTTTTAACTAGCTTTTTAACTACTAAATTATCTATAAAAACCTCAAGTTCTTTAACTTTAGATAATCCTAATTTTATATTTATATAATTATATTTATAATATAAATAAGTAACTTCTTTATCAGTATCTAATAAAACTATATATTTAGTTTTATAAATAGATAAAACTACTATTCTTTATTCTATAGTAGAATAATTTATAATATTACACTTCTTTCTAAATAGAAAATATAAGAAGAAATAGGTCTTTTATTATTTAGATTTCTTATTCAATCTGAGTCCATATATCTTATAATATTCTTAATAGAAGATATATCTTTATAGTTATAAATAAATCTATATTGTTTATTATTATTTAAATAACTCTATATATAGTTAAAAGTTAAAAAATGATTTTTATTTATATTATACGTAATTTAAGAATAAGTTATTACTATAAAGGTAATATTAGGTTTTACTTTTAGAACTAAATATAATAAAGCTGTTATTTCTTATTAAAACTTTAAAATATCTTTTTTTGAAGTTTTTCTTTATTTTTAAAGTTTTAAGATTATTATCTATAGGAATCTTAAATTTATAAATAGTTTCTTTTTAATATTCCTTAATAACTTTCTTAATATATTTATTTTCATAAATAGTAATTAGTTTTTCTTTTTAATCTATAGATAAATTATAATTAAGAAAAATAGAAGGTTTTCTTAGATTTTGAACTTTTATTTTTTATTATAGAGAGTTATATATATAATTAGCTGTTTTTTTATTATTTGCTACTAGTAATATATTGTTAATATAGCAAGCTAAAATAGCTTTATAGGGCTGTTTATTAAAAATAAAAACTACTTTATTATAAGGAGAAATAATAAGTCTTATTAAATAAAGAACATTTTTCAAATAATTATACTAAAGTTGAGGGTTTTGTTTCAGATTATATTAAGCTTTATTTAATAAATAAATAAAGGTATAAGCTTTATTATTTTTATAATTATTTATATTTATATTCAGATTAAATTCTAAAGAATTCTTCTTAGTATTAAAATACAGTCTAGTTGGTAGATAGATAAATATAGGTTTATTGATATTAGTATGAATAAATGTTTTCGTAATATTATATTATACTAGAATCTATCCTAAATAAATAAAAAGAAGTATTATATATCTCTAACTTTCAGGCTTATGGGTAGTACTAAAGGTTTCTAAATAATTAATATCTAAATATTAATTATAGCCTTAAGCTACATATCTAGTTTTATATATAGTTTCTTTAGTTATATTATTTAGTTCTAATTTATAAACCTATATACTATTTAGAATATTAATATTTCTAATATTAATAGTAGATAGAGGTATTATATTCTGATTGTTTTTAGATTTTATTTATTCTATTTCTTTTATAATAGCTAGAATCTTGTTTCTATATTCAGGAGATTTAAATACTTGAATAAAAGAGGTAGGTTCTTCTATTTTATTAACTGATGAAATATAAGAAGCTTAATTATCTTTATTAGTATTTGTATATAATGTTATATAATTATTTAAATTGGGATAGTTTAAAATAGTAAAAAGGTTGTTCTTTTTATAGGTTTTATAGTCTTTTGTAACTTTATTTAATATAGTAGGTAAATTAATATATAGGTTGGAGTTTCCCTGAATATTATTTGTTAAACTAGTAATAAGTAACTAGGAAAAAGTCAAGGGGAATTAGTAATTCTTAATCGTTAAAGAATAAGTTATTCAGAATGATATCTGAAAATAGTACTAATATTAATATAAATAGTAATAATAATAAGAAGTTCTAATTCTATAAGAAGTAGGGAACTTCATAATATTAATATCTAAATAAAATTTATTTTTAGAAAGATTAACTTTATATTATATAGAACTTTTAACTTTATTATACTTAAGCTACTAAGTAGTCTATTTACTAAATATTCTAATATTATAATTTAATTAATTTAAACTATATATAATTAAAATAGTATAATCTTAATTCTAATTTTTAATTCTCTATAATAAATAGAAAATATAAAGTTATAAGAATAATAACAAATACTTAAGCTGTTATTTACTTGAAATAAATTATTAGGATAACTATAAGTAGTAATTAAATAACTAGAACTCTAATATCTCCCCTTAAAATATATAAGATAAAGAAATCTTTTATAGTTTAAAGACTAGTAAAAGTTCTAAATATTATATAAGAAAAATAGAAACAATTTAAAAAGATTTAAATCTGAAAAACCTAAAACCGAAAGAGTCTAAAGGAAAAGACTTCAGAATAAATAAGGAAAGATTAGAAAAACCTAAAACTAATTAATAATTTAAAGGAAACAATTAATTCTTAGAAAATAGACTATTAAGACTATTCTTTTTATAAGGAAACTGAATATTAAAATTATTCTCTACAATCCTCTCAATAATATTATTAAATTTAACTTAGCCTAGAGGTTTTATTAAAAGATTAGTAATATTATTATTTATTTTAATATAGGAGATATTAATCTAATTATTACAAGTAAGATCTTTAATATAATAATAATAAATACTAATATATTTAGCTTTTTTATAGAATTTAGTATTTTGAGTAAGCCTTTGAGCTAATTAATTATTTATAAAAATAATCAGCTTATTAATAGTTCTAAATCCTAAAGTTTTATTAATAAAACTATAGTTATAATATAAGTAAATAGCTTCTTTAGTAATATCTACTAGAACTATATACTTAGCTTTATAAGTAGATAAAGCTACTATTTCTTATTTAATTAAACTATAATTTATAATATTATAAAAATCTAAGTAAAATATTTAAGCTGAAGTAGATTTTCTATTATTAATATCTCTAGTCTAATCTGAGTTTATGAATCCAAATAGATTAAAAGGATTAATATTATTATAATTATAAATTAATTTATAATTAGAGTTCTTTTTTAAATAACCCTATATTTTATTAAAAGTAAGAAAATATTCTTTAGAAGGATTTAAAGAAAATTAAGAGTAGGTAGTAATAGCTAAAGTAATATCTAGTTTGATTTTTAAAGCTAAATATAATAAAGCTCCTACTTCTTCTTAATATTCTAATATTTCCTCTTTTAAAGTATTATTCTTATTAATAAAGAATCTAACTTTATTATCTATTAATATATTAAAATTATAAATATCCTTTTTATTAAATTTAATAAGAATTTTATTAGTATATTTAAATTAATTTATTTCAATACTTTTA
Organism: Colletotrichum spinosum; assembly: GCA_004366825.1. Taxonomy (NCBI): domain Eukaryota; kingdom Fungi; phylum Ascomycota; class Sordariomycetes; order Glomerellales; family Glomerellaceae; genus Colletotrichum; species Colletotrichum spinosum. The sequence goes on along the minus strand of QAPG01000289.1, from coordinate 4 downwards.
TTCT